>BTHU01000016.1:4051562-4109062 GCA_036184795.1 Tokudaia tokunoshimensis
TCTGGGAATCCTCTGTCCTTGTTCTGAGCTCCAGCTTTCTCATCTTTGCTTCCCCCAAGCCCTTCACAGTTTCATAACCAGCCCCTGTACTAGACTCTGCCTGCTCAAAGTATCTACAAGGCTTCTACTTACTAATTGAAGGCCAGAGGAGTGAGGCAGAGGTCATCTGAGAAATGAAGCTACAAGTGATGACTCATATTTAGTCAAAACAGAAAGAAACCTGGGGGCTGTGCCATTCTTCAAAGAGTCACTGTGGCGTGACTGGAATATCCCTAGAGCCTGAGCAGAAGCTGGCCCTGGCTTGGGCGGCTGGAAGAGGAAGGCAGATGGGTAGCTGTCTGAATAGAGAACACAACACAAGGCAGACTGTAGCAGCCTTCCATGGGCAACCTACCACACCACAAGCAGCACTTGGCAAGCAGTCATGTGGTTCTGTCAGTCCCCATAACAAAGGCCTGCCTACATCCCAAACCTTCCACAAGCTGCTGTAGTTTCATGATATCCGATAGTTATGGAAATGGGCAAAAGAAGGAAGATGTAGGTATCGCAGTGGGACAGAAACTAGAACCTGATCTATGGAGATGCATAGGAAGTAGGAGCTGATAAATGTCAACCCTACCCAATAAAGTGAGTCTTGAGGATCACTGGAGAAAATCCAGGCCTGCCACATGGGCATCTGAGGGACAGTGCCACACCCAAGTAGGGCAAAAGAAACATTCCAAGTACAAGCCAGCACTTCTCTAAGCAGTTTTAGTCAGCTTTGTGATTGCACAGTTCATTCTCTGGTTCTGAGTAACCAAAAGGAAATCTGGAACCAGCAGGCCTCAAACTCACATCTATACATAAGAAGACAAGGACACACACACACAACACACACACACAACACACACACACATACACACACACACACACACACGTGGCTCAATATAGCTGAGAGGGCCTGGGCCCTGAAGTGTGGTGCTCCTGTGGTAACAGCTGAGAGGGTGAGACGAGAAGGAGGTGGGGGAAACTCATTTTCAAACTGATTAATTAGCTGATTCTCTTACTTAGAAGGCAGCGTGAAAAAGGTATCTTGTTGATAGCGGAACCTGTTTAAGGTAAGCTATAAAACAATTGAAAAGAAGAAGAAACGGGGACCCCATTGGAGAATCGAGAGAAAGGACCCAAGGAGCTGAAGGAGTTTACAGCCCCATGGGAGGAACAACAATATGAACCAACCAGTACCCCCAGAGCTCCCAGGGACTTAACCACCAACCAAAGAGTATATATGGAGGGACCCATGGCTCCAGCCACATGGGTTAGCAGAGGATGGCCTGGTCGGACATCAATGAGAGGGAGGCCTTGGAACCTGTGAAGGCTCATTGCCCCAGGGTAGAGGAATGCCAGGTCTGGGAAGTGGGAGTGGGTGGGTTTAGTGAGCAGGGGGAGGGGGGATGGGATAGAGTATTTTCAGAGGGGAAACAAGGAAAGGGGAAAACATATGAAATGTAAATAAAGAAAATATCCAATTTTTAAAAAAGACAATAAAAAAGAAGGTATCACATGACATCAGAGAAACATAAGAAAATCATAGGGGAAAATAACTATATTCAAACAAAATCAATTTGCAATTAAATCATAAAAATGGCATCTGGCTACAGATGATTTCAAAAAGTTATCCTGCATACAGGTCTAGAATGTGCTTAGATAACCTAACACAGGCAAGGAGTGGGATAAGGGATAAAGGTGGCCACAACTCCACCCTGCTTCTGCTGGATTCAAGATGCAGAACAATTTAACATTTCCTAAAATTATGAAAAAAGGAAAAATGCATACAAAAATAGTCAAATTCTCATCCAGGAAGCAGCCACATACCACACCTGTATGAATAAACACTAGACAAATATGTAAACCCACCCCTCAAAATCTGTCACAACCATTTTTTAGAAAACCGAGTGAGTACCAGATGACAGGGTACTCATTTCTAAAGGAGCCCACATAGTAATGATTTTAGAAACCATTTTTTTTTCAACAGCACTCCATGTAAAACTTCTTTCTTTCATCATATATACAATCAGGAAGATGATCAGAGATGAGCACACAGAAGTCTCTAGATTCAGGATACACTCTCCCCCCAGAACACAATCCCAAAATGCCAAAGTTCCTTGTAATAAAATGGTACAGAATTTGTAAAACACTTAACACATGCTCTCCCATATTACATATAATACCTAACACAGTGTAATTAATGCTATGTAGATAGCATATGAGAATATATTCTTTAAGGAATTATGACCAAAAAAAAGGTCTCAAGTACACATGGAAGCAATCATGTTAGATCTAGCTTCACTGTCCAGGTCATAACATTTTCCATCCAAGGCTGCCTGAATCTGGATTCCAGAGACATGGTCCATACTATAGGCTACTTTCCAGAGGAGAAGGAATGACTTCTTGTTTGAAGAGCCACATATGGCAATTACCATGTGATTAGCTTAATTTCCTGTTGCTATATTAAAGAAAAACAAACCTGACAAAAGCGTCTTAAGGGAAAAAGGTTTTATTTGGCTCAGAATTCCTCATTACCATCCATCACTGAGGGAAGCACCTGAAGCAGCTGGTCATAGTGCATGCACAGTCCAAAGCAGAAAGCAACGAGTCAACATGTGCGCACTAGTGCAGTTCTGTTTTCCTTTTTTAGTCCAAAGCCCAGTCCATGAAATGGTACCACCCACGTTCAGGGTGGATCTTCTTCCTACCTCAATTAACTCAATTAAGAAAATCCCTCACAGCAGGCCCAGGAGTCACTCTAATCTAGACATTTCCTCATTGAGACTCCTCAGGTGATTCAGACTTCGTCAGCCACCACACCACTGTAGGTAGCACTTCTATTCAAACTGGTTACCTGTCCCAGGTAACACTCCTGATGAAGCAATAGCCTAAGGAAAACAGAAACTTCTCACTCAGGTGAGAAGGCGGATTTGCTTAGAGCAGGGAACAATTTGTTGGTGAAGAAATGACATGGAATGAAAACTTTAAGAAGAAAGTCCTTGTAATAACTGAAAAGGAAGGGTAAGTTCCACATGCAGGGGACATGGGGATGACAGCAGAGGAAGTCAGGGAAACTCCAGAAGGTGGGATTAGGAATCTGGTGTGCAGGGGAGGGCAAGGGAGACTCAGGCTCTAAGCAATATTTTTTGTCACTGTCCTTTGCATTTCCTCTATACTGATGACTGTATGCTAAGCCAATAGTGACATGCAAGTCCTGATTCAGTACTGCCCAGTGCACTGGCCAGTCCCAGTGCTGGGTGAGAGGGAACGAAGACAGGAGACATTAGGTCACTCTTGGAAAAGTTGGTATGAGACATGGTCCCTAGCTAAAGATGAAGTCTAAGTAGGATTGCAGTGAAATAATGAACAATGCTGTGTCCCAGGGAGAAACACAACAAACATTTTCCTTTACCTCAGCTTTCTACTTATTAAACACAGGCAGATGATAGGATCCTGTGTTATGCATGCAAGAGCTGGGTGTATTATCCTCTGGAACCAAGTATGCAAGCTCACTTTGGAGCTGAGTCTTGAGGAGGTCAAAGTCAACAGTCCAAGTATGGCTTTGGTTTCCAAACTAGGGGTTTAAGAGAGCAAGCACTCCCAAGAGGTTCTAAGAGGCTACTGGGAAGATACCAGAATGAATCACTCAGCCTCCCAAGCCACCACACTGCCATCCTTAAGAGCATCTGCCAGCATGCCTCTCCTTTGCCTCCAGTAGAGTGAATGAAAAGGGGAATTTTACAAGCCAAAGTTCCCCAAAACTAGGAGGTGAGGGAGTTCCCAGACATCTCACAAGCCTGAAGTGAGGGAAGGGGAACTGATAGCCGTGAGAGTGCCCAAGGACAGGGGAATTCAAAGCCTAGGGGGCTTCTGGGAACAGCTGTAGGGATAACATAGATTTGAATGACAGGTGGGTCCAAGAGAGGAAGTCTTAAGACCAAGACTTTGACTTTGGGCAGAAGAAAATGGCTTCATATCCTGCTTTTTCTAGAAAGGTTTATGGACTCTAAGAAAGCCTCAACTGCCTCCTTTTGAGAAATATTAGCTTTAAAAAACTTTCTTTTATTCATAACAAAATACTGGTTTCTATCTAAGGGGCATAAGAGTGAAAGTACTCTTGAAGAATCTGTCTAAACCAGGTCCTGCTTTTCTTACTAGAAAGAATCACAGTTGTAAAAAAATGAATCACTTTGTTAACAACAAATCTGATGGGTCAAGAAGCAAGTCAGATGCCAGGCTAGCGCAGAGCACAGACTACTTAGAATGTCTTCCTTCAATAGCTGAACTACTTTAAAAGGCCAAAAATCATCCCAAAAATATTTTTTTCAACCTGCTAAATATCTCCATATTTAAAATGATGAAAACTAATTCATTAGCCAGGGAAAAATGGCTTGGTGGATAAAACACTTGCTGAGCAAAAGGAAGGTGCTGACTTAGATTCTAGCACCCAGGTAAAACAAGCCATGCATGATGGAGCATGCCTAAAATCCCAGTGCAGGAGAAAGCACTCCATGAATGGGAGGATCCTGGGGGCTTGATGGTCAGCTGGTCTAGCCAATCAATGAGACTCTGGGGAGAGCAAAATGGGAAGACATCTGACATTGAATTTGGCCTCCACTGGGCATACATAGGCGTGAATACACACACACACACACCGCACACTAATAACAACTCAATTTACTTTTGCTGTCCACATCCCGGGCACTATTGTCTTATTGTCTGCTGTGATATGACAGGCAGACTAATTCTGAGCTATGTCGGGACTGTTTTATAGATCCTTGGCCTTTTTAAAGCAGATCTACTAACCTGCTTCTAAAGCAGATTCTACAGCCTTTTGCTTCCCACTGACACTTTTAAATACCATCATTTACACAAACACACTCACATACAGTGTAAGTTTAGTGCCTCTTAATTACTGAAAAACAACCACACTGTGTATTTTCCCCACTAGCAAAGTAGAAGCCAGGTGCAAATACCATTCTTCAAAAGGATCTCCACATTAGAAAGAGGTCCCAAGTGTGCTTCTTCCTGAAGCTGTTTGTAAGACACTCAGGCCATTTTAGACATCCTCTTCAGTTCTAAAGAATCTGTACAAAGCCATGTTCAGAATATGAAAAGCTTCAACCTTTCAGACATCCCTTTAGCAGCCATGTTTCACTTAGTTCCACAGAGGTTCTTCACCGGTCTCTTCTATTCTAACACTATTCCTGTGAAAACACTTAAATAAGGTTCTGCACAAGGCACTATTCTGCTTGTCTTGTTCTGGGATGGTTCTGTGGCACTACAGTTGGACCTTGGGGCCTCATGCAAGTTAAACAAATGTTCTACCTAGCCTTGTCCATATTCTAACTATCCATCTACAGAACTTCTCTCCTAGAGAAAATAACTGAAACATTGAGAAAAAAACCTACACAATACAAGCTGACTAAAGAAGCCAGAGCTCGGGCTCCAGAGTCCTGAATGCAGCTTCAGATAAAAACCTAAAACATAAACATTAAAACTCTAAGTAAATATGGCTTAGTGATTGATTTCTCATCCAGTTATACCCAAGAACCCAGCTTCTATTCCCAACTTGGGGAGCGGGGGGGGGCCACATGCAGAAGCTAAAGATAACACAGAGAACTTAAAACCCCCTGCTACACTAACATTACCAGCAGCACCTCAACATACACATCCTATCCACCAAACTTGGCTAGATGAGGCCAAGCAGTCTCTCAGATCCAGAGCTCTAAGGTTACAAGACAAACTCCCATGTCAGTCTGATCTGTCCAGTGTTCACAAGGACAGCAGGCAGGATGGAGAGTTTTAGCTACATAACCTATTTCTCAGAAAACCCACAGGGAAACTTATCTTCCACAGCTCAGTTATTCTTCAGCAAGTAATTGTGAGCACAGTCACAATGTTACATTTAAAGATCCCTAGTAATGTTACTATATTTTCCTGCATTTACTTCCTGAGAACCAAGATGTGGGGGAGCTCCCAGTGCAGTGAGATTCACAATTACTCAGATATGGGCAAGGGAGAATGGAAAATAAGAAAGCCTCAGCTGCTCACAGAAATGTGTTTTAAATAGGTCTTGCCAGCTGGGGAAGGGGTGGGGATGGGTGGGCCTTGAGTTAGTGCTATCCTGTCATGGAAATAATACAAAAAAGTATCTCTGGGCAGTGTTCTGGCTTCTAATACAGCTCCCAGAAAAACCTCAGAATTTCCAGAGTGATAGCTGACTGAGCCACAATCAGCCACAACTGAGCCTCTGCCTATGAAGGGACGTAATATGGGGTCCCTAAAGAGAGAGGGGACAGAGGGGACATTCAATCTTGCCTCTACTGCATGCTGGGAGGGAAGATGGACAGTAACTAGGTCTTAACTCTTAAATACTGGATTGGAGACCCCCTGGTTAATGAGTCCATTGGGGTGATTTTCTGAAGGAAACTGGAAAGGTCATGAAAACTCTGCAGCCCGTCGATGCCCCAGCCAAACCCTGTGTATCCTCGCCCCCTACCATTCCTGAATTGCATATTTACTAATAAACTACCAGTAACTGACTTCTGCAAAATGTGGTGCTGCAAGTGGACCCAGTGCCTTCCCTGAGTTCTGGCAGTTGTTACATGGCATTCATGAATAGGAAGGGGAAGTCATGGGAACTTATAATTGATCAGTCAGAAATGCAGGAGGTTCTTTTGCAGCTGGCATCTAAGGGGGGGGGCAGTCTTGTTGAGCCAAGTGCTCATAACTTAGGAGGAATGTACCAGTCCTGCAGTCTGCTTTGGGGGTGATTATTATAGGACAGCCAGCTGGTGTCAGAGGATGAGGCTGTCTATTCTGGTGGCTTCCTCAGGATGTGGCTATTCCAGCTGTGACATGCTACAGAGGAACTCTGCAGTCTTCAAGAAGGATTGGAATGTAGTAATTTGTCACACTGACTATCCGTTGACATGACATGAGTTAATCCACACACCACTAAAATCTGTCTCCTTTTACTTTTTTTTAAAGATTTATTTATTATATATAAGTACACTGTAGCTGTCTTCAGACACTCCAGAAGAGGACGTCAGATCTCGTTACAGATGGTGGATCTCATTACGGATGGTTGTGAGCCACCATATGTTTTCTGGGATTTGAACTCAGGACCTTCGGAAGAGCAGTCAGTGCTCTTAACCACTGAGCCATCTCTCCAGCCCCTCCTTTTACTTTTAAATGTGGTTACAGGGGTCACTGAAGCTACATCTGTAGTGCTCACAGCTATTTCTACTGGATAATACTTTGAAACTTACCTCAAATTTTCCATGAAGAAACAAGCAAAAGTCTACAGATTGAAACATGGGATATAAGATAGGGGGTGTTGCTAACATTTAGGAAGTACTTGCTATCTGCCAGGAACCACGTAGTGTTTCAGAAACCCTCTGCTGAAGGCTGCCTCCTCCTACTCCTGTCCCAGAAAAGAGTGTAGAGCTACAGTGCCAAGAAAGGGCTGGGCAAGGCTCCAACGCAGCAGCATCCCACTTCAGTCTGTACTTCCTGAGCACAGGGTAAACAGGCTTCTACCAGAAAGGGCCTAATAAACATAGTATGTTGGCCTTTGTGGGTCCCAAGCTCACAATTACTCAATTCGACTATGCTACCACGAAGGCAGCCACAAGTAGCATGCAACTGAACAATCCTGGCTGTCTGTTTTCTTTTTTGATCTTGTTTATTTCTTTGAGACAGGGACTTATGACAAGAGTGCCTCCATCTTCCAAGTGTTAGGATTATGTACCACCATGTCTGGCCAGGGCGTGTTCTAATAAGTCTGATCACACAAAAAGTAGCAAAACAGATTCAGTCCA
The DNA here is from genome assembly GCA_036184795.1 of Tokudaia tokunoshimensis. NCBI lineage: Eukaryota > Metazoa > Chordata > Mammalia > Rodentia > Muridae > Tokudaia > Tokudaia tokunoshimensis. Next base: position 4,059,416 of record BTHU01000016.1, read on the forward strand.
TGGGCTGTTTGCCAAGCACTGCTCTACACATTCAGAAAGAGACATTCCTAAATGTGTCTTATTAGCGCACCAAGCTACAACATCTACAAAAATATCTTTCAGAAAACAGCAGTTAAGCTACTGTGGAAACAAGGCTAAATGAAATGAATAAGTTCTACTGTGTTAACTCATTGTCAACCTCTAAGCTTTTATTGTCCACCACAAAAATGAGCTGGAATTTGCACTCCAGGTAACAGCTGAATGACAAATTACACTAATGCAGTTCTCCTTACTTCTTAAATGGGGTTGCCCACAGCAGCCCAAGACCAATACAGCATTACTAAAGCAAAGGGGATCTAGTGAAGGGAACAGACACACACTCTGGGCTTTCTCTTTCTGGAGAGGAAGGTTAGCATGACCACCCAGCATACTGAGTGTGGACTTAACCTACACAGAGTCCCTGCAGTGGCAAAGCACTCAGAGGGAATAAGACCCTGCAGGCCCTCTAACACGGAAACAAGGCTTGTGGATGGAACTATGCTCAGCAGCGGGAGAAGCAGTCCCTGGTTCCATCTGCTACTGTGCATCATCAGTCTTCACATAGCAGCCTATATGCACCTACCTATGTGCAAGTCAGATGGAAGGAGTTAAAAGACATCAGGGTTCTCTCTGAGACCAAGACTTCCCTCCACTTCTGAGTCTGACCAATATTATACATCCAAAAACAAAAACAAAAAAAACTGAAAACACAGGCACTAGTCTATCATTATACTAACTTGAAGGCATTAAAACTAGCAATAAATCTAACAGATCTCACCACAGAAAGAAACAGAATGTAGGAAAGGAAACCTACATGGGAGCAGAGGCAGGATGTGTGGATGGAACTGCAATCTGCAGAACCCCATCCCTGGGTTCCTAGTACAGGCCACACTGCAGATGGACTTTGAGAACGTAAAACAGCCCTTGGAGAGCAAGATATCTAAGGCAGGTTAAAACAGAGTGTACCAAGTTCTCCTACACCTTCCAGTGCCTCCACGACCACACCCTCAGCACACACACAGTTCCCAGCTGGAAGGCCTGCACACCTTCTGTTCTCTTCATGCTGCTAGTGCTGTGTGCATCTCACACCCACTGGTTCTCATTGGCCTTCACCTCCAACATCTCCTCTTCCCCCTTCCATTTCTAAAAGGGTACCCCGTAAAGTAATTTTCTGTACTCTCGAAAAAAATTAGGGGAAACACCATAAAAACCTCATGAAGAATTAGAATAGTAATTTTGAGAAGTTATGCTTGGTACTAAATGCTAACCAAGAAGTAATAAAAATAGACAACTCTGGTGTACTGTATTAGTCACCTGACACTGCATAATAAACAATACACATGTAGCAGCTGAAAATACACAGCCTATTACTAACCTCTGAGTTTGGAGTCAGGGCATGCCATACCCAATACATATGTCTACAAAGACACCCAGTCAAAACATGCCTTCTTCTAAAACTTACAATCTAAATAGTACCTCTGGTAGGCTATCTGCCTGTTTCAGATATGACAAACTGATGGAAAATACAACCATGTGCCACATAATGAAATTTCAGTCATTGACAAATCACATAGTTATGGTGGTTCTTAGGGGACAATGGAACACAAAACTTCCTACAGGCTGGCACTATCACAGCCACCCTGGCATTGATGCTGATGGTGCCACCAGTCACATGTAAGTGTATGGGTAATTATATACAGGACATTACTCTTGATGATAAATGACTGCTCATAGCACATATCCTCCCCCACCCCATCCCCCACACACAGATATGTCTTAAATACTTGGAGCTTACTGTGTCTCTTGATTGCCTCATGTTCTCTTGTGCTTAATTTAATCTTGTATTGCTGTCATCATGACTACAAACAAGAGAACAAACACACACGTACACACCACACCTTCCAGGTGTGTAACATGGCTATCTGGTATTCCTGTACCATTTAGGTTTGTGACATGAATCACATGACAGATTTCTCAAACATATCCCCACCATTAGGTGATGTGTGCATGTAGCAAATGGGTTACTAAACAAAGGAACACCCAGGCCTCTCTTTCATCTGGCCACTGACTAAAAGCATAATAATCCAACTCTACTATTAACTCTGTGCCCCAAATATGGCTCAAGTGAACAACCTAACAAGAGCAACAGTCACTCTTAAAAGAAAAGGACATGCCAAGGCTAAGAGTGATTCATCTGTTGTCAGGAAGCCCCTTCAAAGAATGGGCCATATGCTCCACAGTAAACACGCAGTAGGGCTGGCCATGAGAACCAACAAGGAGCAAGGCTAAGTCAGTAAGTCTGAGTACTACCTCTGAAATTCAAAGACTGCTTAAGAGGAAACCAATTCTAAAAGTACAGAGTGACAGAGTGGACAATTCAAATCGTAGCTGGCTGAAAACAGCAGCAGTGTTGTTATTAATCATTCTGAGACAAGATCATTCTCTAGGGGAGATGAACTCCAGTGCTGTTCTGGAGAGGCCATTTACACTCGACTTCCAAGGCAGCGCGGCCTGGGTAATACTTACAGCTAGGCTACTAAAAACTAGTATGACTCTTAACAGCACGTCACAGCAAAATGAATCATGAGCCATAAGTCAACCATACCATGAAACTCTGCAATCTCCTCCTAAAGTTCATGCCAAGAAAGGAATTCTGCTGCAGAGAAATATATGGCAACATCAGGTCTACTGAGTGAAAGCTTTAAGGTCCAACTCTATAGACAGCTCGTACAAGCATAGGCCTTTATTTTGCACTAACAGGAACAAATACTACAGAGACTAGTAGTGAGGTGGAGAGATGTGTATATTGAGAAGATTATACAGTTATACACAGTGGCCACAGATACAAAGGTCACAACCATGAAGCTGAGAACAGTAAGTCTACAAGATGGGGATTCTTCTTCACAACTGTCTTAAGGAGTCTGTTCTGCTCATTCTGGCAACACATGAATTTATAAAATTAGAACAATAAAGAGACTCACTCAATAAAGAAAAATAAAGTTACTATGTCTTCCTTACTATTCAAAGAAATCCATACCACAGAAAGCAAATAAACAAAAAGTGCCAAAAACCTGTGTCTCAGAAATCAAGGTCTTGGACTAGGGGTGTGGTTCAGTGGTAGAGCTCTTGCCTAACATACCTGGGGCCCTCATAAATAAATCTATAAGTAAATAAGTAAGTAAGTAAGTAAGAAAAGAAGGAGAGAAAGAAAATGGATGAATCTGGGTCTCAATAAAATATTTGGAGCTCTGTTTGCACAGAGCTGTTTGGTCTAACAGGAAACCAAAGGAAAGCAGGAAGGGATCTTGCACCTACAGATCTTTTTGCCTGACAAAACTGCCAGCTTCTCTTTAGACAACCAGAACTGGTTTCTTTCCCAGACAGACAGGATTGGCTATCAGATTCTGAGGCAGCTTCACAGGGCTTTGTGCTTAACCCTAGAAGCAGCAGCCCTGGGAGGGCAGTCACAGGTAAACACATGGAACTCACAGTCACAGATAAGGGAACAAGCCTACTCAAACCGCATGGTTAAATTAATTAAGGATGTCTACCACACACCATCCATTAATCTGGAGAATGCACATGCAACACACCTAGGAATCGTGACTGTGACCAATAGCCAAGCATCATGGCAGAGGTGTGCAAATAGAACACACCCACAGGAAAATGTTCCAAAGTAAAGCTGCCAAGACTAGCAATTGGATAAAGTGCTTAGCTTCTTCAAACCAGCCACTTCATCTGTTAAACAGGGATAAGGGCAGCCTCGTAAGGTTGTAGAGAGAATCAAATTAGACAACAGGTATGAAATGCTCAGTCCTGTTAAGTTCTCAATAAAGCAGTGGTGCTTTGAGAACACACCTTTGAGGCATCACTAAAGGGAGTTTGTCACCCCTGGTATTTACAGTGCTGTACCCACAGAAGCCCAATGCGAGCAAGGTGTGTGCCAATTCTTATCACTGAATTTTCACAGCATTTTTCGTTAAACACAGGTCAAAAGCTCCAAGAGCCGCTTTGTCACAGAACACGAGAGCCAAAAAGCCTTAAGGGATGAGATCTTTTAAAGATACTGACATATTTCTGTCCCTAGACATTATCACAAGGCTGTAAAGTCCCAACCCAACTGCCAGAACACAATAAAATACCCATTTTAACAAAACAAATTTACGTTAGTGGTTTTGTGAAGTTATCAGCAGAGGGGTGTGGGAGTCTTCTCAAAGAAATAATTCTGAACTCTATACCACATCAGCTTCGACTCCCATTATCTGATTTAACAAACCTTTAGATCTCAAACTCAAGGTTGGAGCAGAAACAAGTCCCTTTTCAGAGAGGAGAGTTGCTGTGACTATAAGTAGGAAAGGCAGATTCGAGATGATTCCTAAGTATTGGCCAAGCTAGCAGTCTGACACTTGCCCAGTATGTCTTGGAGGTCAGGCCTCCCTCAGTTTGAATAAAGGAGAATTGGTAGAACCCCCTTGCTCAGTCCCACTCTCACAGGCATCTGATGCTTTCACAAGCCTTGTGGCAGGAAAGCCCCGTGGCAGTCAGTTCCACAAACCAGCCCTCAACGTTCCCCAGCCCCATAAATGTCACAGTGATATCCACACGAAGTCACTGAAATTCATATCTGTAATCTCTAACTAGTACTGATCTTTCTTTAAGAAAAACACCAGACAGAACTAGGTATAACAGGCCATGCCTTTAATCCCAGCACTTGGGAGGCAGAGGCAGGCAGACTTCTGTGAGTTCAAGCCTTATCTATGTAACTGGTTTGGGCTGCCTAGAAAGACCTTGTTTCAAATAATAAGTAAATAAAATAAAAACTAAATAAATAACACCAGAAATGTAGCTAGATACAGTGGCACGTACCTTTAATTTTAGTACTTTGGAAGATGACTTGTGTCCAGGAGTTTGAATCTTGTGTTAGTAAATCAGTGAGATCCTGTTTAAAACAAAGTCTCCCCCCAACCCCCGCCGCTGTCACCCCCACCACTGTGTGTGTATGTGTGTGTGTGTGTGTGTGTGTGTATGTGTGTGTGTATGTGTGTGATATCTGCATATCAACAAGGACATCAACTACAACAGAAGCACAGATTGAAAAGACAGCAAGTTCAAAAACATCATTGAATTTATATTTAGTCAATTTAATACACAAATACAGCATTGTAAGTTATAGTCACATAAAGGGATGCAATAAGTCTCTGTAACTATGTCATTTTGGAGATGCAGAAAACTAAGGCTGCTCTAGAACTTCCAATAGTGAAAAAGATTGTCTTCAAAATGTTTCCCAAGCCAGCTTCTGAGCCTATTACTGCCCAAAGCACACTTAAAGCCTCCCACAGCACTGGACAGGAGGCTACGTAGGAAACGGAAACCAGAGCAGGCTTAGGGCAGACTAACAAAACTGTATAAGAGCTAGCTCTAGATCTGGAGGGATCTGGCGTCCACACTGCATGTGGACCACTGTGCCTACCCTATTCCTACCCAGAGCCTCCACAGCAATGTCAAAGACAAGGACCACCTAGACCCCAAGATTGCAGAACTATTTTTTTGGTCACTGTCAGCCTACTTCAACCAGGGGATATGCCTGAGAGCTGTAAAGCTATCTCAAGCATAGCCACTGGATGAGCTTGCAAGCTAAAGATCTGTTAGGGATTTGAACACAGTCTACATGGGGTCTAGGTTCCCTCCCTCCCTCAAAACAAAACTTTCTGAGAGACTTAGCAAAGTCTCCCTTCCATGGCCCAGACCTTTCCACAGCAGGTCTCAAAACTATCATTCATTTCTTCCTCATATAAAGGGAGCCAGAGCAAGGTGGTAGAAATGGGGGGGGGGGGGGCAGGATGGGCTCTTACTCAGGGTTTCTATGGCTGCAACAAAACACATGTCTAAAGAGCAATTGGGAGGAAAGGGTTTATTTGGTTTACACTTCTGTATACCTGTTCATCACTGAAGGAAGTCAGGGCAAGAACTCAAACTGGAACCTGGAAGCAAGAACTTATGCAAAGGCCATGAAGGGGTGCTGCTTATTGGCTTGCTCATCCTGTGTTGCTATAGAACACAAGACCACCAGCCCAGGGATAGCATTCCCGCACAACAGGCTCTGCCCTCCCCATCAATCACTAATTAATAAAATTCCTTACAGCTGGATCTTAGGAAAGCTTTGTCTCAGTTGAGGAGAACTCCTTTCAGATAACTCCAATTTGTGTGTCAAACTGATCTATGACTAGCCAGCACAAGCTGAGAAACTAAAAGCTCCTGCACAGAGCTTTAGGACTCAAAGCATACAACAGCACAAGGTCTCCACACAAGCGGTTATGAGAAGGGCTCAGATTCCAATCCATAGCAGAGGCCTTCAACTTCCCATACAGATCAGAATCACCTGGGAAACTCGTATCAACAGATTTCTGACCAATTTATCTCAGAAGAATGAGTCATTAAGTCCAAAGCATGCCCCGAGAATTTATTTTTCCATATCCGGAAACCACATTCTAGAAATCTGCTAAAGAACCACCTATCACCTCCTCCACCACAGTGTCAAGGAGTCATGCTGCCATGCCTTCTATGGCCACTGAAATTGTCTCTTGCAAGCTGAACATCATTTGCCATGAAGAATTCCAAGTAGGTACTGTAGAAACAACTATTCTGGGCTGGAGAAATGGCTCAGTGGTTAAGAGGACTGACTGATCTTCCAGAGGTCCTGAGTTCAATTCCCACGAACTACATGGTGGCTTACAACCATCTGTAATGGGATCTGAGGCATACTCTTCTGGTGTGTCTGAAGAGAGCGATGGTGAATACATATACATAGAATAAATAAATCTTTAAAAAAAGAAAGAAGCAATCACTCCAGGTAGAAGAGCTGATTTTTCCCAAAGACCAGAGATGGAAAGAAAGAAAAGAAATCAACATTAGAGAAAACTGTACCTCAACCATACAGTTGCCAACTATGCTAACAGTATGTAACTGTCAAACTTGACACAATCTAAAAACCACCTGGGTAGAGAGTCTCAGGGAGAGATTGCTAGACAGTTATGTCTGTAAGCAAATCTGTGAGAGATGCTCCTTAACTGGGTTGAGATTCCCACCCTGAATGAGTGCAGCACCTTTTCATGACTGGGCCCTGAGCTGCGGTGAAAGACCCATGTGCTGTGCAGTAAGCACTCGTGAACTGATTCTCTGCTCTCCCTGGGGATATGACTTGCTGTTTCAAGTTCCTGCTTTGACTCTCCCAAAATGAAGAATTGACTTAGAATTGCGAGCTAAAATTCATCTCCCACCACCCCTCGAAGTTGATGTTTGTCAGGATATTTTAGCCCAGCAACAAAAATGAAATAGGGTGGCACCTGTGATGTGAAGAGAATGGAGCTCTGACCTCTCGGCTCGAAACCCCAATCTTATCATGAGGAAACTAAACAACCCACAAAACCAATGCCAGACAACAAAGTGAGGAAAAGTGGTGCTGGCTATGTCTCAGTCATCGGAAAGTATTTTAAAATGCACAGATGGGTATGGTGGTAACACCTGTAATTCAAGCCCACAGGGCTAGCTAGCATAAAGATCTCCTGTTCAAGCCTGGGCTACATAGCAAAGTCACAGTTAGTTTGTGCTATATCGGGAGATCATTGGAGGGTGAGAAGCATGGTAAGGCAAATATAAAAGCATGTGTACAAAATACCGTGGTGGCCTTTGAACAGCAACAAACTGTACTTTGATAAAGCTGATGAATCACAATACTCAAGAAAAGAAAGGGCCTGAGGATACTGCTCAGTGCAAGGGTCTTTCCTTTGCCCAGTAAGCTCAAGGTCCTGGGCTCTAGGTCCTGACTTTAATACTAACTTTTCAAATTAAAAGAAAGGAAGGGAGGAAGAGAGGGAGGGAAGGAGGGAGGGAGGGTGAGAGGACATTATAGCTCAGCATAATAAAACAGAATAAGGTTTTTACATTACTGAACTCCTATAGAACATACAGTATATGCTTAAATACATAAAATGATTAATAGACTGTATAAGCAAGCTTGCAAGTTCCAGTGAAACTGAACAAGGACTTAATACAAAGTCTCTCTCTCTCTAAGGCCCAAAACCAGGAATCTAACACTGTTCTACTTTTAATCCATCACAAATCTCCTCCTATATCCAAATTAAACTTGGTTTACTCTCAAATTAACTTCAAGAGAAACATGAAGCCTTAACTACAGTCTATCATTACCTAATTCTAGTATTTCACCAAAAAAAAAAAAAAAAGCCAAAAAAAACTTTTACATTAATCCATGTCATCTGGAGCCAAAGGAGATGAAGGTTGGCTGCTTCAGGATGAATAACCAAGGCCCTAATCATGGTGAAAAGCAATGCTGGTTTGTTTTCCTATGCTAAACAGAACTTAAAAATAAAGTCTGATATCTGTCCATCTCTGAAAAAGTTTTATAATGCCTCACAGACCACCTTTGTGATCTGGGCACTGGATTGAGAAATGGCAGTCTGAAAGGCTACACTTAGAAAAATTCAGGACCCTGATGCAAAAAGAAACATCCGAACTAAAGTAAGAAACAGTTTTAAGTTTCAAAGGAAGTACTTTCCAAATCAGACCTAGGAGAAAGCAAGTCTTTGCCATAGCTGGACAAGGCTGATCTGCCACACCCATTGTTCCACAAGAAACAGAAATTTGACTGAATAAACCTTCTCTAAATTAAAAGCTAAGGGCATTAGCTGGCTCTGGGGGCCTATGTCTTTAACTGGAGCACTCAAGAAGCAAAGGCAGGTGGATCTCTTTGAGTTCCAGGCCAGCCTAGTCTGCAATCTAGTTCCTGGTCAGCCAGGGCTACATAGTGAGACCCTATCTCAAAAACCATATATAAAAACAAACAAAAACAAAATGTGAGCTAATGCACTTATACCATTATCAACCAAAACAGGAAATAAAGTATCTATGTGCCACCTAAACGCAATATTCAGCTAAAACTTTCAATAAGTAGTTTTACTGATTTTTTTAAAGTAAATAAGCAACAGACCAGCAGAGTTTACATTATAAGAATAAAACAGGTTTAGCTAACCCCAAAACAAGAGTCTACTGTGTGCAAACAAATGGTCTGACTTTCATCTGAGTCCTTGAAATAGCTACATAAGGGAATGAGTATGTTGAGGCAGCCACCAACATCCACAACTACACCAGGGAATAACTCCACTCAGGTGACCATTCTAGCCTCCATCTCCAAAGAACTTAAGAAAGAGTTATCCTTCTCCAAAATACTAGAACTACATTTCTGTTGGTGTTAGGGAGGGTGAGAGAGACTTTTTGTGGTGCCATCTCTCACACAAATGCAGAGATGGTGATTAAAGGTCAGAAATGAGTGTGGACTAAAAAAAGAATCTCCAGGCTAGTTTACAGGCTCCTGAGGGTAGGTCTCTGAGTGGCTCCCACAGCCCTGGCACACAGGTGGTATCAATAAATACTGATTAAGTGAACATTGCTTATTCAAAATACAATCCCAACAATAGTCCACCACACAGGAGAAATCTGAAGAATAACAAATTTATCACCTCTACACCCACCCACTTCCAGCCTTAACCACTGTAGCAGGGCCCTTCAATCATTTATTCATGCTTCTTGAAGGAATTAAGAATTACCAATTAAGGACTACATCACACTAACTATAAAAGTCCCAAGGGCAGTCCTGTAAGAAACACAGTGGCAACCTCTTTCACAAAAGAGTTTTAGGAGAGGATAAAGCACAATTCTGTAACTAGCCAAATCAGTAGCAAAGAATCTCTATTCCAAATACGAATCAAGACTTTAGATATTCAAATTGAGATAAGCCTATTAGTCAAATTCAGAATAATTTAATACAGTTCAAATCATAATGAAAAGCCAAAATATCCCCCACCTCAGACAGATGCTTACAGGCAAAAGGAGACAAGCCACAGTGGAGTGCAGGGCCAGTAGCTTTTAAGAAGCATCCCCATACTGCAGATATCTCTCCAGAAAGCCATTCACACTTGGGAACCCACAGACCAGTTTAGGTACTTTCTTCATCTACAAAACATCCAATTCACAACAGTAGATTCCTTCTACCCACCCTCCAAGAAGAAATGGCACTGAATAGCCTACAGACAACAATAAGATGCATACATTGCTCAGCCCCACATAACTTCAGAAGTTCCCAGTGTTCCCCAAGAGTTACTATTAACTTTCCAGAGGATCCTAAGCCACCTGAGATAGGACCAGAGAAAAGATAGGCTATACATTTAAGATCTCAGAATGATGAAATTTTACTGTGTTGCTAGGTTATTCATCCTAGTAACAGAACAGGAAGAATGGTGATAAGAAATTCCATCAAAAGAGGAAGAGGACAAGACAGGAAATAATCAACACAACACAGAAAGCTACGACGACAAGGCAACTCCAACTAGCAAGCCTCCTCCACATTTCTAGGATCCTTTGTTTCCCCCTGCTTGATCAAGAAAGAGCCTATTTACAAAGGGAAAAAAATTTCAGACAGTCATATCCTAGGCTGGCTAATCGGTAGTTGTGTAGACGCTCGGAGTCAGCAACTAACAACCAAATTAGAATTTTCCCTTTCCTTCTCCTTCCTAAGGTCTAATTTGTGGTATTTGCGTTCTCTCTTTGAAGAAGGAACGGACCATACAAAGCAGACATCAAATATTACAACACTAATGCATGTGCCCAGCTCAAAACAAACCAAGTTGAACCCTCAAGCCCATGAACTTCAGTCATAACAAAATACATCTCTCTGGATAATCATCAGTGTAAAGTTTCTAAGAAAACAGATGCCTTTTGATCAGCCATTGCTTAAGCAACTGATAAAGGGTCCCCTATCACTCCCACATCAGTGGGCCTTCTGAGAGCAATGGACTTTATTCACATCTCAGCTAGGTGTCACAATGCAACAATCGGCTGCTCCTAGGTATGTGGTACAAATATGCTGACTGAACACAGATAAGCAGACTGACAAACTTCAGAATTATTCCACACAAAAAAAGATTCAATTACATAGAAGTGTCTCCTTTACATATTTAAGGGCACAGATGTACAAATGGTGTTCAGGAGTTCTAAACATGTATTATTTTCACTCTGTTGATTAAAAATGGAGGAATGAAATTGGTCTCCTAAAAGCAACCGAACTTAAATACTTACGTGGAGAAAACTGCATTTACTCACCCCAAGGCTGAGTAACTATGGGTATTCGGAGCCAGTTATTTCTTGGCTGTGGTGACAGGCCTATGTATCACAGGATTACAACAGTCAGCCTGTATCCACTATCCACCCGCAGCACCTCTAAGCATGACAAGTATCTCTAGACATTACCAAATGTCAGCACAGGAAAGTTGCTCAGCTGAGAATCAATGAGTTTTATAGACATGGATAAAGGATGTTCAAGTTTTAAGATACTAACCTTGAAAAAAGTGATTTTGGATTTGCCAAAGTGAATTGTCTCTATTTCCCAATCCAAATCTAACAGCAAATCAGATCCCAAAATGAAGAGGAAGCCATGCATGTATTAATATACAGGATGTTAAAATGTATTTTCTCGCTCAGGCATGGAACCCTGACCCACTAGACACAGTCGTGAAAAGAGAATCCAGTTCTACTGAAGATAGAATCAGCTTTTCTTTGGATGACTGAGTATATCAGGTACAAGGCACAATCAAGTCTGAAAAGAACACCAAGACTCTTGACCCACAGGCAGGTCATCAAACATGCTTCAGTTCTGCCCAGGCAAAGCAGAAGACGGATCAGAAGGCTATAAAGCCAAGCAAGGCAGATCCTAGGGAGACTGTGAACAAGGGCGTAAAGGGTAGTGTGTGTGCCCAGGTGAACAGACCACATAGAAAAACCCAGTGGTTGAACAGAGGACCACACAACAGTGAAGAAATGAAGGGAAATCCCAAAAGCACAGAAAGGGGGAAATGAACAGACAGAGAAGACTCAATTTATTATCTATCTTGCCAGATTCTGCTGAGATTGTTTCTTTAAATTCACTGATCAACCTACCAAGATTCTGGAAACTTTCCAACATAACTCTCTGAATCCTTTTATTTCTTGCTTTAAAAAAAAAAAAAGAAAAAGTTGTTTGTTTTAATTTAAAAAATACTAAAGTAGCTTGTAGGTTTTATGTCAACATCAAGTTGGCTTCTATTACACACAATAATAAGAACAATTTATTATCAGTTCTGACTGGTCCTCCTCACACGCACAGGCTTGATACAAGCTTGTAAGGTGATTAGCCATGAAATGGACACAGCGGACAGAAGGAAGCAAGGAAAGACAGCAAACATTCTGAAGCCAGGCTCCTAAGTGATGTAATTAAAATAGTTGTTGATTTACAGACATCCTTAAAGCCTCAGCCAAAATTCATTCATTTTGAAACTTAGGTACATCCTTGAAGGAAAATCAATAGAAATGGGCAGACTATATCATTTCCAGGCACTTCCATCTGCTCATGAAAAAGGCTTCCCAAGACTCTGGTAACCTCCAAACACCAAAGGCCAGGTCTGGAAAGGTCTGGAGCACACACTCTCCTGGAATGGCATCCCATGCGATAGTTCCCACCCGAGAATGACGACTAGGAGGCAACCCCACCTTCTATGACCAGAAAACAGGCCAAAGCCAACTTGGAAATCCTCAAGACCTTCACACACACGTCAGATGGGCACAGAGGAGTAGTCAGAAGAACAGTGCAGCCCTTCAGAGCTACCTCCCCAAGGCCACTGAAGCAGTCTTATTCATTAAGTTCTTCCCAAGTCCAGAGCCTCCTTCACAATGGAGCTGATAAAGTAGTTTCCAGAATGAATCTATATCCAAGCTCCACTCCCTACCAATGATTTTTTTTTTATTTTCCAACATTTCTCAAATCTTATCATGAAAGTTTATGTTCCATTTTATGCATTTTGGACATATTTAACAAAGGTCTGGTGGCCTGGCTTAGAGGGTGAGATAGTCAGAACAGGAGTTCCAGACCAGCCAGAGTGGCTGTGATCTCAGCCAGGCAACACAGTCCCCCCGCCCCTCTTTTTTTCTTTCCAGAATAAAGGCAGAAAGTGCCATATTCAGGTCTTGTGAGAATTCAATGAGTTATTGTCTGTAATGTGCTAAGAATAGTAATTACAATGTCTGCTCCTCTGTGTGTGTGTGTGTGTGTGTGTGTGTGTGTGTGTGTGTGTGTGTAAGTATAAGAGACCACTCAAAAATATGATTTTAGCTTCTATACCTACCTATACTGGGCATTTTAGAAATAATTAGGAAAGATAACTGGTTCATACCAATGAATGAATGGAAGGATAAGCAAATGAGCAACACGAAAATAATGAAGCAACAAAGGAAACATGAACAAACAAACCTATATGGATAGAGAGTGGTTACAGGTTAGCCCCACTCTCCAATGTGGTCACCTGTAACAATAGACTAGCCTTGGCCATAAACACACACACACAGCGTAAGATGTGTCTCACCAAATTACACCATGCACTGCCCAGGAAGGGTACTTACTGGCTCACAAGACCACCACCCTGTCAGAGGTAGCAGACCCTGGCCCACACTTTTACTCTCACAAGGCATCGGCAAATGTGTTCCTTCTCATGCAAAATCCACCATGTCCTCCGCTGTATTTAGGAGAGTCCTCATAGAGAAAAAACACAAACCACAGTGAATGCTCACAGGCAAACCACATGGTGAAGGCAAGTGTCCACAGTGAACTGAGTCAAGCCTTTCTGTCTTTAATCACTCTGCTTAAAGCCTCAAAGCAAAGTGCCAATGCTTCTTACCAGCCGTGGGATTTGAGGGTTAGACTCGATGACTTGACAGTCTCTTTTTACTTCTAGCTATTCTGAAACCATCCCTGGCAGTTGTCCTCAGAGAAAAAAAAAAAAAAAAAAACAGATTCCAGACCTGGGTAGTGAAAGCAACTGTGTGTCCTAAGACTAGTCATTTGAGAAGCCAGTTACACTGTGACAGATGGAATTGTAGCCCCAGATTCACACACTGAAGTTCTAACCCCCAAATAATGATACAATGATATCATCTCCCATTAGTATCATGGAAGACTGGCTCCAGAACCACCAGGAGTTCTCAAAGCCTCAGATGTTCACATCACTTCTGTAACCTTACACAACCTTTTTGAATCACCTGATCTTCATCCCATACATTCTAGATTATGTATGCATCTGCTGGGGACAGCAAACAATGACAGGGACTGCATGCTGTAGGCCAGGATGAAGACATCTCAGAAGCCCGCGGCAGCTCCTTGTAAAAAAGGATGGTGTCTGGGGCCCTGAGAAGCAGGAGACACGTCCCTCCAGAGGACCTGCCATCTGAAATAAGGGACTGCCCGCTATAGGCCTGGATGGAGACATCTCAGTAGCCCACGGCAAATCTTTGCATCAACAGTTGTTCCCCTAACCTGAGCCCTGGACAATGGCTGTATAGATTTCATTTGTGCGTGACTGCTTTTCAGTTGGCCTTGGTGTGCATAATTATTCTATTGTATCTGACTTTCTTACTTCTTTCTCCTTCTGCTCTGGCAAATTCTGTGAAACTAGATGTTCCCTGATGCAATGATTCCTAAACAATTAAAAACTGAGGCCTGGGGCACAGCACAGCACAGTCCTAATGGCCCAGGTGCATGCTGTGTGTCCTCATCTTGGAAATAATGTAATAACTGCACAATGGTAGTTCCAGATAAATGCTTGACTTGCAAAGAAAGTTTGATGAATATTAGAAAATGAATTAGAGCCAACATTGGGACCCCAAAGAAGGAAAAAACTATGAAAGTTATGAAATAAGTTTTACACAACATTTGAGAGTGGTTCCTGGATAAGCAAGTATAGAATATGTAAAATCTTATATTAGTAAAACTAAGTCAAAACACTGGGACTCTTAGGAGAGTCATTATGTGCAATGTGTAGAAGCGGAAAGCTAGGGGGACTACTGAGTTAAGGGTTAACTTGATTCTTTCTGGCCACTGCCTAGCAGCTTTGCCCATGTCATTCATCATTAGAGTTTCACAAGAAAATGCAAGTAGCTGGCCTCAGAGCTCTGAGCTCTGAAATATAATAGTTAAAGTTTATATAATGATAAGTTTGCAATTATTATTTTGGCTATAGGCCTAGGAACAGTGAAGATTGAAACTTTGGGGAACAATTGTAATTCTTGATTCTTTGTGGGACATGGTTATTCTTTTGAATTTGATTTGGCAATGATTATACAGTGTCTTTTTTATCTGCTTTTGGAGTATCAATAAAAGACTGGGGCAGCCGGGCGGTGGTGGCGCACGCCTTTAATCCCAGCACTTGGGAGGCAGGAGGATTTCTGAGTTCGAGGCCAGCCTGGTCTACAAAGTGAGCTCCAGGACAGCCAGGGCTATACAGAGAAACCCTGTCTCGAAAAACAAAAAAAAAAAAAAAAAAAAAAAAGACTGGGGCAAGAGGAAGATAAGAGAGCATGTAGAGAGCATGTGAAGAGCATGTGAAGAGTGAGTGAGAGCGGATGTGGAGAGCATGTGAAGAGCATGTGAAGAGTGAATGAGGAGAGAATGTGAGGTGTGTATGGAGAGTCTGTGTGTGAGTGAAAGGAGAGTGTATGTGGTTTGTGTGTGTGAAATGTGTGAAGAGTGTGTGCGTGAGTGAAAGGAGAGTGCATGTGGTATGTGTGTGAGTAAAAGGGGAATGCACAGAGGTGTGTATGAGCATGAGAGTACAAGAAAAGAAAAGCGCCCAGGAGAAAAGCAGAGTGCGCAGGAGAATGCAGAGTGCACAGGAGCATGCAGAGTGTGTGCAGCCTCAAGCCGCAAGCAATGAGCGAGAGAGAAAGAGCAGAGAATCAGAGAGAAGAGAAACTTTAAGCCTTGGAAAATTGCCTGTCAGTTTGTACCCAAAAAGTAGTCTGTGTATATTTATTATGCGCCTACCAGATATCTCTGCTTCCAGTTGAGAACTCCGGTCCTGTGTTGAGGCTGGACCCCGACATACATCCAATAACATTAATGGTATGGAAATTATATTAAGAAATACATTTTTTAAAAAAAGTGTATATATTTAGTAAAGATAAAAGTTTTGCAATTAGCCGGGCAGGAGTGGCACATGCCTTTAATCCCAGCACTTGGGAGGCAGAGAAAGGCAGATTTCTGAGTTCGAGGCCAGCCTGGTCTACAGAGTGAGCTCCAGGACAGCCAGGGCTATGCAGAGAAACCCTGTCTCAAAAACCAAAAAAAAAAAGTTTTGCAATTGGCCAAAACCACAGATGTTGAAGACCAAATGTATCTGGACACAACATTAAAGAAGATAGTTAAAGCTGGACATAGTGGTGCACACCTTTAATCCAGCACTTGGAAGATAGAGGCAGGCAGATATCTTGTGAGTTTGAGGCTACACGGTCTACACAGTGAGCTTCAAGCCAGCCAGAGATTCATAGTGAGTCCTCTGTCTCCAAAATAAGCAATATTCTCACATTGGGGCTGGAGAGATGCTTACTGGTTAAAAGCTCAGACTGCTTTTACAGAGGCCAAATTTGGTTCTCAGCACCTATGTCAGGCAGCTCAGAACTGACTAACTCCAGTTTCAGGGCATCTAACACACTCTCTGGCCTCTGCTGGCACCACCATTTACATGCATACAGTTACACACAGACACACAGACATGCAGACATTCACAAAAATAATTTCTTTCAAAAGAAATTGTAAGTGGGGGAAGGTGACAGTTAAAGGTGGTAATAACAATGAGAACCTTTATCTAATAGAACTGCTTCCTTCCTAAGAAGACAAGGGCCCAAAAGAGACCCCTTACTCTATAGACCTAATAAATAAATTAAAACAAACAAAACAAAGCTGCCAATTAAAGACAAGAGGGCCAGCAGGAAGACCCCTCCTCATCAGACAACATAACCTTGGTCTTCCTGCTTCCGGAATGCTGGGAAAGTTCTCTGTGCTGCTTTAGCCACGTAGTGCAGCACTCCACTACAGAGACCAAGCAGACCAGAACACACACTAAGCAGGAATGCATACCCTGGACACAAGGAGACCTTCCAGGCAACTCCAACTCCTAAAAAACAAAGCAAGGACACAGAGTCACTGCTGTATCTCCTACCTGCCTCCACACAAACGGTTCTTCTTCCAAGGGCCCCACACATAAACTGCCCCAACCACATCTGCACATACCTGAAACACTGCACAGTACACATTTGTGGGATGCCCAGTATATACAGCATTTGTGGGTGGGGCCACCCTGGGATGGTGACCCTGAGTTCTAGAAGAAAGCAGGCTGAGCAAGCCAGTGGAAGCAAGCCTCCGTGTTCTCTGCCTCAGCTCCTGCCTCCAGAAATAAGTAAGTAAGTAAATAAATAAATAAGCCCTTCCCTCCCCAATTGTTTTTGATCATAGTGTTTCATCACAGCAACAGAACTAAGACAATACCCAAGGGCTAAGACAATGCTCCAGGACTCAGTAACCCTCACCTGCTGCCTTCTGAGAGGTGACAAGGCACGGAGTAACAAGCCTTCAACCTAAGCCCACAATCTACAACCCCTGGCATTTTTCTCACACTGATGTCAGACCCAAATGTCATTCTATGCAGAACACTAAACATGAGCAAGCAAAATATACTTTGTAAACTACAAAATTACATTGACATCTTATTCTTATCTTGTTATCTGGCAGTTTGGGTCTTCCTTTAACAACTAGCTAGTCAATGTATCTATTTCCTAAAACTGTCTTAAAGAAATTGCAATACAGGTTGCATGTTCATTATCCAACAGGTTTGCGGCTGGAAGTGTGTCAGCCTTTGAGGTATGTGAAGCACATTTGTGTCACCCTCGACTGGAACTCCTGGGCAAATTATCTGCTTATCTTGCTGATATATTTGTTACTTACTACCACCCTGATCTACCCTGCATTTGTTACACTTAAAAGGAAATAACACCCAGGTCAAAACAAAAAATTCACGTGTTTCATATATAGTTGATATGTGTACCTGAGTGTAATCTCAGTATTTCTAGTCCACTTGAATTTGGACAACTTGTCACAAGGTCAGGGGTGGAATATTCCATTTATGGCATCATATTGTGTTGGTGTTCAGAAAGCCTTTATTTTGGGAATACTTTCTCAAAAAAATGTTAATCATCCTTAGACTTCATCTCAACGTGGTCAGAATGGCCTAGATCAACAAAACAAATGCTGGTGAGGTTGTAGAAAGAGGAATCCTCACTCACTACTTAAGTAAATGCAAACTATCACCATGGAGAATCCTCAAAAAGCATACCAACTAAAAACAAATCTAACATATGACCCACTCCTAGGCACATGCCCAAAGGACTCAGACATCCTATTCCTCAGATACCTACTCAGCCATGTTTACTGTCACCCTATTCACAACATGGAAACAGCCTAAATGTCCTTCGACATATGAACAGATAATAAAAATGTGGCACATATACTGCAGGATGCTATTCGGCTGTAAAGAAAAATGAAGTCACGAAATTTGCAGACCAAATTTTCAGGTTATAGATCTTCAATCTACAATTAAATTCTGAGTAAACTTAAGCCTTTTAAAAAAAAATTACCAAATACAGACAGTAGAAAGGGGCGTACTAATCACATGAGGCTGACATGGACAGTCTCATCTATTGAAAACCTCCAACACTCAAGCTAGGCACATATCTGTTATCCCAGCATTCTAGAAACTGCAGCAGAAAGATGAAGTTTGAAGACATCGTATAGTGAGACCATGTCTCACAATAACAAAACCATTCAGTCCCACCACAGATCTCTGGGGTGTGGTTTGTTTACCTCCACGAAGTCATAATGCAGATGCACAAAAAGGATTACGTGCAAGATTACCTTCAGGATGTGTAAAAGGGGGTTACAAAGGAATTTCATAGTTTTTGTTTTTAGGTTTCACTGCAGAACTACAAATGACTTACCGTGCAAGAGAATTTGCCAAATAAAGGCCACCAGATCACATTCCCTCACTGTCTCAAAGTCCTAGAGACCAAGGTATGTTTGTTGTGGTGTAGTAGTTGTGACTCTGAGCACAGGCTAAGATTCTGAATTCATCTCCAACCTCAATAATACAGGCCAGAAATTAACAATGTGTTAAGAAATGAACTATGGATCAAATGGTATGATCAACACCTTTCAGCCTACATCAGGGTAAGAAATAATGAAGAAGACTGGAAAGAAGGTCACAAATGTCCAAAGGAAACCACCAAGAAAGATCTGTCGGAGGTCCCAGGACACAGTTATTGCCTCTTAGTTGAGATGGAAGATGGAGAAATACAGGAGAGAAATGGCCCTTCAAAAAGATGAAATTTAAGACAGGGAAAGGGACTAGATCCCTCTTGGGTTCTAGTCAGAGCTGGAAATACCACTGTGACCCTAACATGGCACTGCTATGTTGATCTAAATAACATATTTTCACTGCCATGGCCTGGAGGACTGAGAATCTCAGGTGGAAGTGTACTCCAGGGGAAAGGGCAGGAGGTGGGGTGGAATTGGGGTGCAGAGGATGTGAGGCCCTAAAAAGACTTTACCACCACGTTCTCTGTGATTTGTCCAAAGTAAATTGTTGAAAAATAAAAAAGTCTTTTTTAAAAATTGCACTATTCTGATGGCCTATAGACATGCATTATTTTCACCAGGGCTTCATACCTCTGATAGCTTGTTTTAAAAGGCTGCTTTGACCTTCTTCTGAGCTGCCTAACTTACACATAATAGCACAAATGGCATCGGTTTGTTTTTTTTTCACTTACGTTCTTTGAAAACACCCTGAGAAATGTTTCTATCACTCATTTCTAGGAAAGAGAAACAATTCCAAAGCAACATTTGAAGTCCCTTTGGATGGGAAAACTAATTTCTGAAGTCTCTAGTGGAAGCTTCCCAGTCTTTTTGTAAGAAAAGTTAGCTTATGAGTTTTCCCAGACACTGCTCACTACATTGCTCTGCACTTGCAACAAGCAATCTTGAATTCTTCAGTCATTAAGGCTCATTTTGAACATCAGAAAATCATTTCCACAAGCCATGTCAGCCCCAGTGCACACTGCAAGCCAGTAAGTTAGAAGCATGTGTGCCCTATAGAGCAACCAAGCCTGGTCTTGCCAGGGCAAATTAAGCTAATGCAAGTGATCAAATAAAGAACTTCAGGTCACTATGCAATCAGTGAGTCTCCGGTTGTTTTCAAGGGGTCATCTAGTCTGCTCCAACAAAGAAAGATCTGGGAGATTTAACAAGGATGAAAGCACATTTCTCAAACACCTGGGTGCTGCTTTTTGTTAGGAATATTCAGTACCCCAATGTACATGACAGAGGTCAGGAATATGACTGGGTCAAAGAGAAAGGGAAGAAGAAGACAGAAGCAAGGACCAATAGGGAGAGCAAAACAGAAAACCTGGAAATGGACTGAAAACAGACTACAGGGAGCTGGAAACCACCTTTTATAAGCTCTACCCATTTTAAAGGGGCCAGTCTCTCCACCTGTGGGCAAATCACCTATCAAGTGGCCAGAGTTCGCATAGCAACTTCCACCTCTGAAACTGGGGCTCTGTTCAAGCCCATCTAAGAAGTTGAGGGCACGACAGGCAGTAAGCTGTAACTTAAGAGTTTTACAGCTGCACGAAGTTCGTATTGCAGCTTCAGATCACTGGGACCTTTCTTCAATCAAAACTACCCTAACCTACGAGGAGGTGAGAACGTTTAAGATAGGATTGTCTCTTGTGGTCACTTACAAAAGACCCGAAGGTGAAAAACCTTAACTGTCTAAAGTGCACCTTCTCCATATATCCACTGACTGCCTTCACTACATATCCCAGGCACATGCACCAAAGTCCTGTTCCTAAGTATGTATCTATAAACACTTGGAAAGTGAATGGAGGGAGTGCCCACAGCACAATTCTGATGTTCTGATAAAGTAATGACCTTTAGACTAGAAAACCACTGTTGCTAACTATACCAAAAAACCCAGGCTTGAAACACACCCAAAATTATTCTCATTCCTCCTCAAAATCTCTGCAGAAAAGCCTGTATTGGGTGAGGAGCAGAGAACTCTCCAAGAGAGGGTAACCAGCAAGCCACGCCCACTGACCCATGGGAATGTTTCTTTTTGGGTCAACCAAGGAGCAGGCCTGTGCACCTCCAGCCCAAACTAGGACCTGTTCATCCCACACACAGACGCAAACTTGGCAAGACTGGCCTTAAACCTGTTAGCAAAATAAGGAAAACCAAATAAGGAGGAAGCTGCTGACCTGAATGGGCTAGGGTGGCAGGGCCCACTTCACTTGGTGCCCAGCTGTGTCCCCAAGCTGTTCGCAATACTACAGTATACGTCTGCTATCCATTAACCACCACCCGCGCACACCTTCCGGGAGAATTGTTGTTGTGTATAAATATCAGCGTTTTGCAAATCAAACCTCTCTACACAATGCCAAGCTAACGGTGCTCAAAAGGGAGGTGCCATCGGGACATTAAAAGTCACACATCAAATTCTTGCAGAACCACTTGCTTAAATCGCCCTGAATAAACTGAGGGGGCAGAGCAACTGGGGAAAACTTTGGCTGAGGAGGTTTAAGTCTTGAAAATGCGAGACCGGGCGCAGGGACTGGAACCGGGCACAAAAGCGCCCTGCGCCAAGGCAAGGACCTCCTTTATGGAACGTGACAGCAGCTTTGTGCCGGATCACGAATAGTTCTAAATACTGTAAGTTCTCCCCGGCCATCGCAGCCTCCCGCTTCCTAGCGCTGTGGTCCTCAGATCCCAGGCTATTCTTCCCAGGCACGCCGGCTCGGCGATCTGGCCACGGTTCGGTCCCACGCCCGCCCTCAGGCCAGGGCTGCTAGTGTTCTCGATGGCTTTCGGTCCTTGGTCCCCGGTGTCCGCCCGCGGAGGGCGCCCCACCCCCACCCCCCACCCCCACGCCAGCCGGAGGCTGAGGGAGGCGAGGGCTCGCAGGAAGGTGTGTATCCGAGGTGCGGGTGACCGGGGACGCCAGGCCGCGGCGGGGCCGAGGGCACCGGTCGGGTGCGCAGGGGTACGCTCCCTAGCCCTCCCCGGGCGACGGCGGCCCGCCCGCCCGCTCTTCCAACTCTACGGACCAGCCCAAGTTTGCAGCCCCAGCCATAGCCTTACCTCGCGGCACAGTGCACGCCGAAGCCGGAGGGCAGCGGCGCAAGTCCCGGGGCGGCGGCCGCGCTGCGCCCGCCCAGATGCCGCTCTTTGTCTGCACCGCTCCCTCCTCCCGCCACCAAGCGGACGCAATTGACCCGGCGGACCCCGCCGGCCCGGGAGCCCCGAGCTTGCCTGCCGCCGAGCCCTCCCCACCACCACCACCGTCGTCGCCGCCGCCGCCCGCTCGGCCGCGCGCACCGGCCTGCGATCCGCGGCAGCGACCCTCCCGCGCAGCGCCCGCCTCCGCGCTCCCCGCCCGCGCTCCTCCCCAACTGCCGTGACGCCGCCCAGGGGCTGGCCCAGCCCGGCGCACGCGGGGCGGGGGACCCACCTGGGAGTCCCGGCCAGGCCTAGGGAAAGCGCCGCCTGTGGACTTCAAGCCGTAACCCGCTCTAAATTGGAGTTGGGGGCGTACAGGAGGGGCTGCGAGGGAGAATGAGGTGCCACTTCCAGCCCACGAGACCAGGGAGCCTCCGCACCCGGCTGTGCGTTGGATTCTTACAGCGATCTCCCTACCCCGCCCCCCAAGCATTCCCACGACACTCTCAGCCAAACAGGCCTGGTGTCTGTCAGAAAAGTGACTTACTTGAAAATGTCACTTCCTCCCAGTAATTGCTTGTGGGCACTTTCTTTATTTTCCTAGCATTTATTTACTTTCCCATCCAGACACTTTTATACTCCACCACCACCCCCCAGGCGGGACCACTTCCTAGTGGGGGAGGAGAGGAAACCCTGCCTCCGCTAAGCGCCCTGGCCAGCTTATTAGAGCCCAGGAATTCCTTAGTACCGGAGGCTGAGAAAGCTTTAAAAGGAAACCTTGCTCTCGCAGCCTTGAGTAGTAGCTACCCTGTAAGCAAACTTGGAAAGCTAGAACCCTAGATCGAGGGGAAGGACAGAATACAGACCGTTCTTCTCCAAGCTCATTATTCCCCAAAGGAGGCCCTGATATTCAAATGAATTCAGTTTTCAGGTTGGGCAACTCACGTTTATGTTAATGAGATTCTACCCTAGCTCTTGGCTCCTCCTTATTAAGGCAGAAACAATTTGCCCTAAGTGACCAGGCAGCTGCCTCCCTCCCTAAAGGAAGTTCCCAGGCATAAGCAACCTGAGGAAGCTTGGCACTATAGTCCTAGCAGCCTTTGTAGGCTTCCTGAACTGTGTTATCTTACACAGGTGTTTCACAACCTCCTCAGCTTGATCACTTGAGATGTTAACCTGCCTTCTATGTAAAGTACCTGGCACATAGCTTGACACTAGGGCATTGGGAGGCCTCCTGTACAAAATCAGCATACCCAACCATCTCTTCCAGCAGAGATGCTAACTTCATTCATCCTTTGTTGCAGACTTCATCTTATTACTATCTAGCTTTACAACAATGAAAGCAGTACTCTAATCAATAGTTTAGCCCCACTTAAAGTTAGTTTATGCTAAATAAGTAAGGCAATATGGACACAGTTTTTAAGCTTTAGCTTTGAATCGTGGCCTCAGTCTCCTCTCACTGATTCTGTGTAAAATCTCTGGAGATTTGAACAAGTAAGACTCTCCTTGGCTCATATATTTGCATGCCAGTTGGTAAACTGTCACTGGCTTTGAACTTTCAAAAATTTAGCCAGTGTCTGTGTGTCTCTCTACCGCTGCCCAGTGGGTCGAAGTATAGCTCTCAACTACTTCCTCAGCACCATGCCTGCCTGCTGTCATGTTCCCCACCATAATGATAGTGGGCCAAGCCTTCAAAATTATAAGCAAGCCCCCAACTAAATTCATAGATGATAGATAAATGAAGGAGGGAGGGAGGGAGGGGGAGAGAGAGAGAGAGAGAGATCTTAGTTTAGTTTGGGTTTTATTGCTGTGAAGGAGACACCATAACCAAGGCAACTCTTATAAGGGCAAATATTTCATTGGGCCTGGTCTACAGTTTCAGAAGTTTGGTCCATTGTCCTTATGGTGGGAAGCATGGCAGCATGTAGGCATGGTGCTAGGGAAGTAGCTAAGAGTTCTAACATCTTGATCCGAAGGAAGCCTGGAGGAGAGAAATTCTACACTGGGCAGAACTTGAGCACTTGAAGGCCTCAAGCTTGCCCCCACAGTGATATACTTCCTACTCCCACAAGGCCATACCTACTAATAGTGCCATTCCTTGTAGGCCAACCATTCAAACACATGAGTCTGTGGGGCCAAACCTATTCCAACCACCACAAGACAGATTAGGCATAGATATCTATGAGACAGAGAGAGATATGAATTGCCTTGCTATGGTTTCTCTTCACAGCAATAGAATACAAACTAAGACAGTTCCCAATGGTATCTTGCATTGAAACTCAATAGCTCCTTCTCAAACTCTGGCCACCAAGTTTTGCTTCAAATAGGTTTTATTGTTGTCTAAAAGTCCGCCATCTTGTTGTAAGGTGTTTCATTCTCCTTCCTTACTTTTTCCTCCTGCCTGTCTCTGTTTCCCTATAAGAAGTTGTCTTTACAGCATCTATGTGCAGCATTCCCAAAGATATAACCTTTGTTTCCATTGTGAAATGAAATTTTTACTGTATGTACATGTGCAGTGTGCATGTATGAATTCATGATCACACGTGTGTGCTAGCATTTATGGAGACTAGATGTTGATATCTGGTATTTTCTCCGATTGCTCTCAATTGAGCCTATAGCTCACTATTTGGTTACTGTAGCTAAACAGACTGCTGGGAAGAATCCCGTTCCCACTTCCTACCACACACCTACCACCTGTGGTAGGTTCCCACACCTACCAGGCATTTATATGGGTACTGGGAATCTAAACTTTGCTCCTGGTTACATGGCAAGTACTTTATCATTGCACCATCTCCCTAGCCCTGCAACATGAAGTCATTTTTTTATATGCCCACTCCCAGTTAAACTATAGTCTTAAAGAACTCCAATTTATCTTCACTCCTTGAAGGCTAGTCCACTCTGCTAGATCACTTGATCTCCTTCCCAAACCAACTCTTCATCCTATAGCCTCCGGTTTAGCCTTGACCAATGGTTCTCAACCTTCCTAATGCTGTGCCCATTCATCACAGAGTTGTGGATGTGCCCCCAGTCAGTCGCACAACCATAAAGTGGTTACCCCCAACCATAAAATTATTTTCATTGCTACTTCACAACTGTAATTTTTCTACTATTATGATTTGCAATGCAAATATCTGATATGCAGTATGGTCATAATTGACCACTGGTCTATAATCTACCTCAGCCCCCAGAAGAAACTGCATCCCATCTTAACCTCTTCTTGTTAGTCTGCGTGCTTTCTCGTATTCATACTGGGTGTCAGTGTCATCTTAACCTTGTTAAAAACTGTTTTCTGCTGTCCTTTCTCCTTGCCCACCACAGTTTCATCAAGAACTTCCTGTCTTTATGTGTCAGAAGATGGGAGCATTTGTTCCTAGGAGAGCTCCACACTCTGAAGTCCATATGCTCCTTGAAGGCCCAAGAGAACACCTCTTTCTTGCCTCTCCTGGCTGCTCAGGGCTCCAACATTCTTTGACTTGCGACTTCATCCCAATGTCTGCTTCGTGCAAACATGCACTGTCCCCAATCCCAGACATTCACTCCTCTTCTCTCTTTCTAAAGACAAGTGCTTGGATTCAAGATACACTCTAACCCAGGATGATCTCATCTTAATATCTTTAGCATACACCATTTATAAAGACCCTCTTCTTAACTAGGGTATAGACAAATAGATCTTTGGGGCAACCATTCAATCAACTACAAGGTTTCCATGGCTTTGTACATATTTTTTTAAAAGCTTGTTTCATCAAAAAAATACACAGTATACAATTCTTCCTTCTACTTCAATAGTATATTCATTCTTTTACTATTAAAATGTCTTTGATAACATTATTGAAGAAGAAAAAATACAAGCTTTCAAAATCTCATCATTATTTAGCCCTACGAATCATTTTCCAATGGCATCTTACATTTAGTTCTGCTGTAACAACTTCCTGTTTCACTCTGCTCATCATAAAGTGTTTTATTTCATTCACCCTACACTTCCCACGTTGCCTCACAAAGCCACAACAGTTTCTGCCTTCATACAGTGTAGAAGCAATTGAGAGTTGTCTTTCCCTGTCCCTCCCTCTTTGAGAACTCCATTCAAAACCTCAACCTTGGTAAGGTAATGTTGTGGATGTTCCTCCAGTCAGATTTCAGAGGCTCAAGGTCTGCTGACAAGACTGTAACTTGAGGTCACTGAGCTTCTGTGGGACACAGTAAAATTGCCCCCACATATTTATGAATGGTTACTTCCATGACCTCTTCACCCACTGGGGTACCAAAACCCACAGATTCTCATGTATCTTATGCCAAATGGGACAGTGTTCACTTGTAGCTTCCACACATTCTTTTATTGCCTTTGAATAATCAGTAGATTAGGTGCAACTCCTGATACGATATATGTGTTGTGTAAATAGTTGCTGTAGTGAGATGGATAGGGAAGGGCAAGGTGGAAAGTTCCCTCCAGCAGCTGCTAACCTGCTTGGTTCTAAGTTTTGTCTTACTTAATACTACTTGGGATCCTTCTAAACAATTCACTTATCCTGCTCATGGTGGTTAGAGCCACTTTCTCTTCTTACAACTGACATCCCTGAGTAACATTAACTGTAGGATTTTGAAGGGTAAAAACAGGGAGGAGTTCCTCATGGGAGGATTTTAGGACTCAACTGAGAGAAGGATTATATGTAGGGATATGGGGTAGTGAGAGGAGTATGAATGGTCTCCTTGCCCCAGTGAAATAAAGGATACTGGATGAGGATCCCAAGGTGAGGTCAGGAAACGATGCAGTCAAAAGTGGATATCAGCAAACTCCTTTGGCACACGTACCCAAGAGTGACTTGTTAGAATGGGCACAAATTACCATTACTCAGAGAGGTAACAGCTCCAATAGAGTAGAGGACATTAATGGGGAAGTTATTTAAGAGAATTGAGAGGAAGGACTCTAGAGATTCCGGCAGCTATTTGGATGTGAGTGCTCAAGGAGAACATGAATTAGGCATCAAATCTAACCTGAGTAGCCAGAGGCAGCTAACTCTAAGATTGGTGACACTGGTATCTGGTAGAAAGTTGGCATTGTGAGGCATGTAGAAGAATGTTAGACCCAGGAGCAGTCAGAAGAGGTAAGAAAGGGCTGTTCTCTGGGTCCTTTGGGGACATTATGAACTTCAGAGTGTGGAAAGGACAAACTGTGCTTTGTATGATCTCACATTATGACTATAAATATCTGTGTCTGTCTGTCTGTCTGTCTGTCTGTCTATGTATGTCTGTGTCTGTGTCTGTGTCTCTAGCTATGGCTATGGCTATGGCTATGGTTATGGTTATGTCTGTCTATGTTCATGTTTGTCTATATCTATCTATATATTCTGTTCAATTTAATGAATTTAATTTATGGCCAACTTACTGCAAGCAAGGACTCTCCAGGAGGCTTACAAGTGATCAAGTGGCTGTTCCTGCCCTCAAGTGACTTTTTGCTAGAAAATTATCTTTTGCTGCCTTAAATAGTCCTCTAAAGTAATGAGCCTTGTTCCTCTTTAACTGTGCCATCCATCTCGGATGAATCTAAGCACCTTGAGGGCAATGATGGAGACTGATTTTCCTGCACAACCCCAGACCAAGACAGTTTGTCTGTCCTGACAGATGGAAGTCCCACCTTCCTAAGAGTTTGCCAAAGAGAGCAAAGGTTGCAACTATTAGCAAGGAGCTGTATACAGGACCAGAAGCTTTTCAGCACAAATTCTCATGGGCATGTATGAAAAGATGGTTGATGGCTCTTAAGATTGTGTGGCGATTTCTTACCCAACATGCTCTGTCTCATTTCCTCTTCAGACTCAAGAGGGAACAAACAATGTTAAAGGCCTGACACCTTCTCGGTGACTGGCACAATGAACATTTTGAAAGTCAATCTCTTGGCTAGAGTGTAGAACTCTCTCTCAGTGGGAGAGCTTTTGACTAGCATGCATGAGGCCCAGGTTTTACCCATAACACTATAAACAAATAACACTACTATAAAACATAAGATTCAAAAAAGGTTATGCTCATATGAGACATAACCTATATAGGAGCAATATGACTCTTCTACTTCTAAATGAAATGTGATCTGGGCTTCTGGAAATATCTAACTTTAAATTAAGCAGGGAGACAAAGCAGGCATGCAGAACTGAATATAACTTAAGACTAAATGAGCTCAGCACACTAGTGTACATTTTGTAAAAAAACAAAAACAAAAAACACAAATATTTAGAATGATCTTAATACTACAATGAAAATTTAAACCTCAAAGGCTAACTTGCTCCAAAAAATAAAAATGCTTAGACTTCACATTGCTTTGAATCATTAGCAGCAGGGTAGAATTCATTTTAGATAAGAGCAATTTGAAGAGGAAAGCTAAGATTTCCACATAGAATTCCACCCTCAAGTGATCATCATGTGTGTGACATTTCTGTTAGCTACAATCAGTCCTCAATTAATCAGAACATCCTAGAAAGGGCTATTCTGCAAAATTACATTTCCATGTTAGTTAAAGATTAACTAGAAAGTCTTATCAGCGGGAATGTAAGTTAAAATCTAAAAAATGGATACACTGCAAGCTGATAAATCACCTTAGAAAGCACAGTATAGTAAGGAGTCTCAGGTCCTTTCCTGATACTGGGGTCCTCTGCCCCTCAGAGTCACCATTCCAACATGCACCCACATTCTGCAATGCTAAATGTGTAGCAGAGTAAGTGAGATGTTTGTGAAATCAAAGCTATCTGCTAAAAATGCTTTTTAAAAGAAATAACAAAACTATCCAGGAATGGTGGCTCATGTTTGTGACCTCAGCATTTGGAAGGCTGAGGCAGGAGGATTGTGATCTCCAGGTTAGACTGGACTACACAAGTTCAAGGCCATCCTAGGTCACATAGTAAGACCCTTTCTCCAAAATCAAACAAACATATAAAGCTTTAACAATATTCACATTTTTCTGCATTTTTCCCAAAAGTGTTGAGAGAGATTTCCATTGAACGAGAGTTCTAATCAACCAAAGTCTGTTTAGTCCTCACTTATATGCTATTTTAATAAGAAAGATTTTTAAAATATAAGATTTCAGCCAAAGCACTGGCTAATATGTGCCTTCCTTAGTCCCACGCTTCATTAAAGAGCAAGTAAGTCTTTGGGGAATTTGCTTTAGGAGTACCAGCCTTGACTTTGCTGTTTCCAGAACTCTGCTCAGAGTATCAATGTTGAATCAGTTGAAAGTCTTCACACTACAGATGAGCCATGTTTGAAGAACAAGCCTGTGTAATCTAATAACTGACAGTCTGGGCCCTCTGGCTAGACAGTACTGTCCAAGATGCAAAGAGCTCTCTTTCTTTGGGGTTTCCCTTACTCTATGGACCTGCATGTGGTCATGTAGCCAATATTGTCTTGCTATCTAGTAATTCATGGTCTGTATGATATTCTAACACCGTGAACTGGTTAAAGAGGCAAGGATGATCTCCTTGGGTCACTGAAGTGTCTTGTCAACACCTCGCTAAAAGTCAGAAGTTAATAATTCTTTGAAGGAAAGGAAGAAAAGACAACTAGAAATAGTTTTTTCTTCCATTTGCTGTTGTTGCCCTTTAAAAATTAACAACAAACAAAAAACAAAAGACATTGCTATGTAGCCTAGTTTGACCTCAAACTTATCATCATCTTCCTACCTCAGCTGCCTGAGTGTCTGGGTTATGGACATATACCACACACTCAACAAAATGTTAAATTTAAACACTAACATGTTTACATATGAACTAATCAGATCATCACTGATCTGGAAGCCCAAAGTTGAGGAACATTCCTTGGCTAATGTGACTCCATCATCTCCAAAGTCAGCAAATGGTTCGTGTTTCTGATAGTTTCCCTTCCTCCAGCCAGGAAAGGTGACTTTAGTCCTTTGAATGAGAATAATCCCCATAAGCTCCTATTCTTGTTAGTTGGTTCCCAGTTAGG
Organism: Tokudaia tokunoshimensis; assembly: GCA_036184795.1. Classification (NCBI taxonomy): domain Eukaryota; kingdom Metazoa; phylum Chordata; class Mammalia; order Rodentia; family Muridae; genus Tokudaia; species Tokudaia tokunoshimensis. The sequence continues at coordinate 4,089,573 of BTHU01000016.1, forward strand.
AAAGAGGTGTGCCACTGGGCGTAGACTTTGAGGTTTCAATGCCTCTGCTATGGCCAGTTCCCTGTTACATATCTGCAATTTTGGGATTAGATTGGAACTCTCCAATATTAAATCCAGATCCATACCTACTTGCATACTTCCATGCTTCCTGTCTTGGCATGATGATTATGGACTAACCTTCTGAAACTTTAAGCAAGCCCCCAATTAAATGCTTTCTTTTATAAGATGCCTTGGTCATGGGATCTCTTCACAGCAATAGAATAATAAGTTGGACAGTGATCTTCCCTCTGGACTCATATAAATATAGCGGGAGGGGGGAGGAGAGGGCCAGGGGTGGAGAATTCATCATTTTCCTTCTCAAGGCTTATTCCTATCTCACCCCTATAAAGTCCTTTTGCAAAATGTAACACAGTCACAAGTTCCTGAGATTAAGGGAGGGGTACTTTTGAGGGGTTATGATTGGAACATTCCTCATGGGGCAGACTAATACTGGAGAAACTTCTGGGAGGAGTTGAGATAGAATGAGGATGGCACATGGACACTAAGTGAGAGGAAGAAGGGTGTGCTGGCTCAGGAATATGAAAGGAAAGGAGATACCTTAATGGGGATACTTGCTGCAGCCCCTTCCCCCATAGCATCATGAGCTAAGGGAAGAGAGGACACTTTCCTTCATAACTTATGAGAAACCCATTTCCATCCATGGATTAAACATTTTATCCCAGAACCTCTTAGAAGAGGTCAAGGATCCCCATGGTTTTCTAACCAAAGAAGTGACACAATTAAAAAGATATTTGGGTCATAACCACAAAATTATAGGAAATACAGAAGACAGTAAAGTATCCATCATAACCAAAACAAAGAACTCTTTCCAAAGTGCTCTCTCCAAAGAGGTTCAGGAAGAAGATATAGTTTTAAAGACATTGGCTTTGGCTATAAGGATGTATAGTAGTCTACTTTTATTGCTATTTATATAGAAGGCTGAGTACTTGAGGTTTATTTTGGCTTGTGGCTTTGGTCCACTGTCGAGGGGCCATGGTAACATTAACATTCTTGCTGGCAGAATCTTAAGTTGTCATGGAATATCACATGGCAAAAAAGATAGAGGATATGCTGTGTCTTCTGGTCTCTGCCTATTATAAAGCAATCAGCATTCAGTGATGGCTCTACCCTGATTAACCAACGTTAATCAATGTCCAACAGTCTTGCCTCTGAACACCATGATCAGATTAATTCTCGGATCCCACAATTGGGGATTAAATTTAAATACAGGAACCTAAGAAGACAAGCTCAGACCACAGCCGAGCCACATCAGGGTGCTTATCCTTCAGAGAGAAGCTCTGGTGGGTTTTCTTGTGTTTGTTTTTCTTGTTCTTTTTTTCCCCATTGTTCTCTATAAGAAAGTCAAAGGGAGGAGAGGCCCTTGGTCCTAAGAAGGCTCGATGCCCCAGTATAGGGGAATACCAGGACAGGGAAGCGAGAATGGGAAGGTTGGTGAGCAGTGGGAGGGGGAATGGGATAGGTATTGTAGGAGGGGAAACCAGGAAAGGGAAAAACATTTGAAATGTAAATAAAGAAAATATCCAATAAAAAAAAGTAAATTGAAATACCATCTAAAAGCTATTTTATGCTGTTATTTTCTATTTTAAAAATTATTTTATATACATGAGCATTTTGCCTGCATATATGTCTGAGCACCACTCAAGTGCCTGGTACCCACAGGAGTTAGAAGACAGCATCAAATCCTCTGGGACTGGCATTTCAGATAGTTGTGAAACACCATTTACATAATGGGAATAAAACTTGAGGCTTCTAGAAGAACAGCCAGTACCCTTAATTGCACAGTCATCTCTCCAGTCCCATTCTTAGGTATTTTTTTCTACTCTAAATATGAATTATGTCACTACTGTTATATGTCCTGAGCACCTTGTTGTAGTATTATCTTATTATATATGTGTATAATGCATGTATTATACATATTTGCATCTTTCCTTTTAATTATATGATGTCTTTTTGTTTTGAATTTAGTTGTTTTAATCTCAAATTTTATTCAAAGGCTTTGGATGTTACTGCTTAATAAGTTTCTCATTTCAATTTCAAATAGATTAAAAACCCATACTTTAATGTTAAAAAAAAAAAAGGTATCTGGACCCCAGAAAGTATGACAGTGGCACTAGGGAGTTAAGCCCCCATGAACCTAAAAGCACACCTATAGACAACTGCCTCCACCTTTTCATGCTCTGAGTAGCAATTCTGAAGAATGTTCTATTATCTCTCAAGGTTCTCCAGCAAGACTGAGTTTCAGTAGCCCCTGGTTGGGCCCCCTTGGTTGCACTCCTTTCTTTCTTTACCTATTACTCTTCCCCTATTTACTAGAACAGATCAGAGAGACTGACAACTTATTGTTGTGTTGTTCTAGAGGCTAGAAGTCCAAGGTCAAGGTATCATCAGGCTTGGTCTACTCAAGGTCTCTGTCCTTCCCATTGTGCCTAATATGGCTCTTCCTCCAAACACACATTCCTGGAATCTCTTTGTCTTTGTACATCAGTCTTATTGGAGTAGAGTGCTGTCTTCAAGGCCATCATTTCATGCTTGTCACCTTTTTAAAGGCTCTGTCTCCAACTACAGTCACACCAGAGGTTAGAGTCCCAACAAGCACATCTGATCAGGAGTATGACTGAGTATAAAGTGCTTCCCAGAACCAACCCGTGTGTGAGCTTTAATCTTTGGGAAGCTCAGTTAGAGCTAGTTTGGGAAGTTACAGGATGAAGAACTGTGACCTAGAGTGATGACTTGGCCCTTGAAGGTGACACCTCTTCCAATTCCTGCCAGAGCTATTTCCTCCCCTGCCAAAATGTGAACAACCCAGGCTACAGGATTTGGTCTTGCTTGCTGTCCTGGACAGACCACCCCACAGCTGTCATGCCTTCCTACTTACTGATAGACTGCATTGCCAAAACCATGAGCCAAAGTAAATTCTTCCTTCTTTTAAGATGTTTCTGTCCCAGTGACTGGGAAACCACAGGGACACACTTCTAACACCTACCAAATGAATTGTCTATGCTCAAAACCTTATTCATTAGAACTCAAATGAAGACAGCTACACCAAAATCCAAAGTTTATATGGAGATAACACTCACACATATACAGTCACACTCACCTGGTTTTGCAGAGCAGGGATTTTGCACACCCCAAAACACTGCTGTGCCTGCCAAGTCACGACCTGGGCAGTCTCGAATGATACCATGTACGAATGTAAATGTGAAAGAGATAGAGCTTTCTCCTTAAAGAAAAGAAGGGAGCTGGAGCCTCACTTTCTTTGTGTCCCCTTCTTTCTACTTCTCTAATACCTCTGCTCTACTCAAAGGCAGCTGGGTGTGAGACTACTTGAATGGTAGGGGGAAATTCAAGAGACAGATCACCCAAGGGCCTCTTGGAAGCCTCCTGTCATGTTTTTGTGGACTGTGTCTAAAACGGTTGACACAAATGCTTTCAGGTCCCTTCCATGTGAGCATCTTTGCCCTCATGGCGGGTCCCTACACCAGTGCATCTCCAAAGCTGGGGCTGGAGCAAATCAATATTTTTGTATGTGTCTAAACTTATGTTTTTGAAAATTAGGATACATATGTGCAATGTCATAGTGGTGACTAAAAAAATTTTATCTTGCCAGGCTGCTATATGTATTGTAGTCGTTTGTTTTAAATCAGAAGAAATTTAAACTACAGTCACTAACAGGATCTTCAAAAACCATTGTTTATGCAAAGGCTTTGAAGTCACTGTTCTATACTTTAGCCAAGAGCCACATCTACCTCAGTGTAGTCTCCCTTGACCTCATCACAGATCCTGTGATCTATCTCCTGTGAGGCCTGATGGCTTCCTTTGGTGGACCCCCCACTGCCCACTGCTCTTTTATTCCAGCTATTTCCCTGTTCTCTTTCTAAGCTCTGCTCTTTCCTTCAGCCAGTGTTTTATATTATATTCAGGTAGGCTTTCTCTGACTTCTTCATTACCTCTTTCTGGATTCTTTACCCTGTTTTTGTAATGCTACTTCATTTAAAAAAAAATCTGAGGATCTGGAGAAATGTCTTAGTTGGTAAAAGCACTTGTGTATAAACATAAAAACTTGGATTCAGATACTAGCACCATATAAAATTCTGGATGTGATCATATGCATACCTGTAACCTATAAACCAGAGAACTGTGGTGTGTGTGTGTGTGTGTGTGTGTGTGTGTGTGTGTGTGTGTGTGTGTGTTTTGGGGGTAGGATACAGGAGGATCTCTGGAGCTTGCTGGCTACTAGGCTTGATGCAGGTTCAGTAAGAAACTCAAGGGAGGAAAGCTGATAGTTAGAAAGCAGAGGGCCTGCAGTCCTCCTCGGGCCTCTGAATATGTGAAAACACCTGTGTACATACACCACACTCACACAAAAGGAAGCCAACTAAACTATACCAAAATAAAATAAAAATAAAACCATTTAAACTACATTATATACATTGTATATAAACTATATATATTATGTGCATCTTTGGCAGCCTTGCAGGACTCCCCTTGATGCAAAGGTGTCTAAGAGTCTACAAATTCAAAGGAGTGCTGATCCTTGACACCGGGTCCTGGGCCTGGAGCAAATGTAGCTGCTACCCAACCCTTAACACAGCAAAATTCCCCACATTTACCTTCCTGTGACCCCAGGCACAAGGGTAGGACTCAAGCAGTTCCCAGAATTGCCTTAAGCTAGGGTGGATGAGATTCAATGTTTGATAAATAGTCTAGCTCCATCCACCTTCCAGTAACTCCAGATTTCTCCAATGGGTTATGGTCCAGGTGTTTCCCGCAGTTACCTGCTTGATAACAAACCTAGGATTGGAGAGACCTATGTTCTCCTTTTCTCTCCTCTTCCCCACTGTCCATGCTTCCTGGGATCCCTTTTTCAAATGATCTTATACTCTAAGCCTTGCGTCATGCTTATGGAGGAACCCGCATGAAGATGTTCTAAAAAGACTGAAAGCATCTAAATTGGAAAGGATAATTTAGCAGTTGCACAGGACCACATGGATTTGTAGTTCCATGGCTTGAAGTTGACATTGAGATAGCTCAGACAGGTCACTCCTTTGTGCCTCTATTTCAATGGTTCCCACCCTGTGGGTTGTGACCCCTTTGAGTGTCAAACAACCCTTTCACAGGGGTTATCTAATACCATCCAAAACCACAGAAATTTGTGTTATGACTCATAACAGCAGCAAATTTACAGTTTGAAGTAGCAATGAAAATAATCTTATGGTTAGGGGTGACCACAGCATGAGGAACTATATTAAAGGATCACAGCCTTAAGAAGATTGAGAACCACTGTTCTATTGTAAGAGAAGGGATTGTGTTAGAGCAAATTTTCATGATACAGAATCCCTGCAGATTCTCCAAACAAGTCTGTGCTGGGAAAAGGAGAAGATGTTTATAATCTCATTCACATTATGAGACTGTGGGCAATGGAGAAGACACCATTCCTGTTGTTATATGGTTCTCCACACAACAATCATATCCTGCATATTCTATGAGTAAAGGAACTGGCATCCTTACTTCTTTGGCCACCTTCTAAAAATGCTGTACAGCACAGAGTCTTGGATAACATTTGAGATAGTGTTTCCCAAAGGACCAAGGAGGCTTTATTTACTGTCTAATGTAATGATGATGAGGACTCTTTCCAGTACAATAGTTGCCCAAGCTTATTTGCTTCAGCCCATAGTAATATTCAAGTTCCCTGAGCTCTGAATTCCTCAGTGGGCATGGAGACTCTGGGTGCACAAAATCTACCTGGGTCATTCTGCATTACCTATGGGACTCAGGAGGCCAGATGGCCAAAAACTAAAGCCAACATGACTCTCACTGTGAGCCCTAAAGACTGTATCATGTTGTGTCTTCCCCCCTGACATGCATGGAATCGTGGGAAGTTCCCTTCATAGCTAACAAACCAGGTAAGATGTTGGTATTTAATGTTCGGAAAATGTACTGGATGCTGCGCCATTGGTATTACAAATAAGATGAGAGGATACTGTACAGGGTTTGCTACTGAACAGGAACATGAACTACAGCAGACTCTAAAGACCCAGATTCAAGGCTCTTGAGCCATTGGCTGTGAGCCTTGAGATTAGTTAAGCATTCATATTTTAAGTAGAGAAGGATCTAGGGACTGCTTATTTTGTTTGTTATTATTTCTTATTTCTTCTCTTTTCTCCCCTCCTCTCTTTTGACAGAGTTTCTATGAATCCAAGTTAACCTTGGACCCCCAAGAGCTGGGATTACAGACTTCACCACCACCCCCAACTTCTGCTTTTATATAAGTCCTAGGGGAATAAAAGATAATTATCACTGTACAAAATACTCACCACAGACCTATTAGAAGCAGGACAGATTCAGTGCTTAGAATACAGCATCACAAACAATTGTCCTGAAATGTAGCACTGTCTATAAAGAGAATGACAACTGTGGTCTTTAAAAAAAAAAGACACAACCACCATTCTCATAAAATTGACAGCCAGCATGTGCACAAGCAACACATTTGCATAACAAGCAAGAGCTACTGTACAGAAAACGAAAACCACAAATGTTTCTAAAGTGTCGAATTATGTCATGCAAACTGACTTTATAAGAGCCATCTTCACACTGTGAGGCTTCAGCCGTTCACACTAAATGTGAATTACAGACTGTACTTTCAAAACTGAAGGAGGTTACACTGAGGTCACAATCCACAGAGCTACTTTAGACAAAATGAAATTATTATTGTGTGCTAGAATAATTTTTAGAAAAACTCACAAATTCAGCAAGGCTACACAAGTTTTCATGTCTTAGAGACAGTTTTAAAGAACTGAGCTTGGCAATGTAAGGTTCCTGTGTTACTCGATTAAAGCTACAACTGAAATGTCAGCTAAGGAACAGAAGGTCTGCTGTCAACATGCAAAGCCAAGGAAATCAGACTGTTTCAAAACGTCATATGCTCTGGCCATACACTGCGTATTGCCCTATCTTATTGTTAAAAACTAATTGACTCTTACATTTCATATTGCTCAAAGACATGTTTGGAAAGTATCTTCTTCGCAGTGGTAATTAAAACTAAGGTATTTAGCAGTCATCCAATAAGGCACAATGTTCATTATGATGATATTATCAATTAAAATGTGCTTTCCTCTTTTTCTATCAAGTTTCTTAATCTATGTACGGTGGTATATACTTGTAGTCTCAGCACCAAAGAGTCTGAGGCAGGAGGATTAGGAGTTTGAGGCCAGTGTGAACCATGAAACAAGTTTAGGTCCATCCTGGAATACATAGTAAAAATTTCCATCAAATGAAAATCTCTTCTCCAAATTCTTTAATATGTCTAGTTGAAAGTTAAGGCTAATTTGGACATCTACCAAAATGTTTTTAGTAAAGTAAACATTTAGAATTACTGGATTGAATAATATTTTAGTCTTTTCTGGTGCTGTATGAACGTATCTGCAAGATAAAAAGATTCTGAAGAATCCTTATTTCATACACTTTAAATGTTCTATATTTCTGATTATGATATTATACCCTCACATTTGCACAAATTGCTATGTAATAAATGACCCCAGAATTTCCTTCTGAAAGCAAGATACATGCATTACCTTAATGCCAAGCACAGTCTTGTGGGGGCCTCTGGACACAAATCTCCATGAATATATATATATATATATATATCTGTGTTCATGGCTTCATGGTGAAGGGCAAGACTTTTGTTAAAGACCCTCATAGATTTTTGAGACCAGCTCTGTGATTAGCATGAACTTGTTTGCAGGATTGGAGCCCACTCGGGCTGGTGGACTGATGATTAGCTATTCGTTACAAATTATTATTGTTTAACTGTTTCCTTTCATGCTGAAACATTTCATCCTCTAAAAAAGCTCTTTGAGACAGGAAGTCAACAACTCAGTAATTTTAGGAAGTTCCTGCAACTAACCAGATTCACTAGGCCTCTCCCTTTCCAAGAATCAACACTAAAGACCTCTGAGGTCACTCTCAGACAAGCCAAGCTTCAGAGACTCTCGGACAAGCCCAGATGCCAGGAAGAGGCAAAAAAAGAGCTGAGCCACAAGGAAAGGACACTCTTCAGCCTGCCAAACTGCCTGCAGGCTGTGCAATGTGCTCCAGCTTTCCAGCCTTTGTGAGCTGTCACTCATGCTGGGGTGGGCTTCGGTGATGCAGCTGTCTTTGAGTCATTTCTGCTCCTGTAAGTAGCCCCTCACCCATACTCCTGTAAGTAACCTTAATAAACCACACTGGTTCACCAAATTGGATTTTGGTGTTATTCATACTTTGTCTGTCATGGCGAGGTGGGGGTTGCATCTTCTCTGGAAAAGCCTGTCATGTAAGTGTTCCTCTGTGTTCCTCTTAAGTGTTCCTTTACATGGGTCAACTTAAGATGGCAGCTGAGTTTCATTCAATGAAAGGAAGGCTAAGTTAAATGATTTCAGACTAAACCACACATTTTCTATAACTTACCTTTCCCATATTCTGTTCGCAAGATACAAGTTATAATGTCTGACTCCTGATCAGAGGAAGGATATCAAGTAATGGGCCTTGATCCTGGAGGATATGGGCCACTGAAGTCATCTGGGAAACTGCTTACTGGATCTTATTATAAAGAACACTCATGCTTCTATAGTCCAAATTTTCCTCATCTATACAACTTTCTATCCAGCAGATAGCAAGACATTGACTATAGTTTGTAAATTCATTTCCAGATTCATGTTGATGGTGTTGAGATGGAAGCAGACAGGGCCTTTGGGAGAAGACTGGGCCAGGAGGGTTCTGTACTAGAGCATGGATTCAGCCCTGTTGGATGGATGGATAGATGGATTATGAGGATAATTACAGTAGCTCTTTCTGGAAGACATACTCTGTCTTCTATGTTATGCCATGACCCAGCAGTGGTTCCACATGAGATGATGAGCTACTGCCAGGTCTCTTATTCTCCAGATCATTAGATAAATAAACTTCTACAACAGAAAACAGATTAAAACACAAAAGTGGATGGTAGATCTTACCTATTACCAAAATGAAAAGAGGAAATGTCTTTCTGGAATTTTGTAGCCATTCAAGTCAAGCATAGGTAGCAATGGCAGTGATGGAGGGTCTGGTGCTTTCTTGGGGTATAGAAGGAGGCTAATAGTGTGCCTCATCATACCTGGAAATGATGAGCCCTATTTACTCAGTGTAATATACAAGAGGCGCTGAACTCTTCTATAATCAGTTCTTGATCTTGTCTATCAGTTCCTTACCAGGTCACACTGCATATACAATGATCTTGAAGGCACAAGAGAGTGTCTTCCCCATATTGAAGTTAGCTATAGCAGGTCATCTTTCACTGGGTCTTTCCCCACTGGCCTCACTGCCTGGGTTGTTTCAAAGATGACTAACTGTTATGCCTTGGCTTTCAGGCCTGTCACCTCAGCTGCTACTGAAGTGCCCACCAGAAAGATCCAAGTCTCCACTTTACCTATAAGCAACAGCTTCAAGAAAAGCCACTTGGGCGAAGCTTGATCACCTGTCAGCCCTCAGTGCTAATTAAAACAACAACTGCTTGTTGGAGTCAAACAAAGCACTGGATATACATGTGTCAAAATGTTCATTGACATGAAAAAGTGAGTCTCATATGACAATAGGTCCCAGTGTATGGAATGCACAGAAAGAAATAATAGTCACAATTCTGCGGAATGGGGTTGGGGAGAGGTTTTTAAGAATCACCCACACAGGGATGCTGAACATTATCACTTGAAATATGTATGTGCTTCAAACTCATTACAAATGAAAGGCCACTCCCCTCCTCCCAAAAAAAGTTAAATTGGGATTTCAGCCAGGTCTCCTGAGACCTGAGTATAATTTGATGACTGAGTGGCAGGAGCAATCAGCTCTCAGTGAGATTGGAGCTGCCGTCTCTCCTCACATGGATTCTGATGGGGAGTTTTGCCAAGCTATTTTGAGGCTGTGCACATTAAGTAAAAAGGCAAGACTATTCTTAGCCCAAGTGTACAAGCTTCTATTACCCTAAACCCAAGGCTGAAGATCAGAGTAAGATACTGGGTCCTTCCCTTCCATCTGAGTAGTTCCTCCCACACTTTAGAAATCACCCTTGGCACAACACAGGATGAATTCTGAAAGACAGTAAATAGATGTTTATCCTGCAAACAGTTAACAGTGAATCTCAGAAGTCAGATCCTCGAAGCCAAAGAGATGTGAGATTTCCTTTCCTAGCAGCTCCTTACACACCTATTTTTTCCTGACTTCTCAAATGGTTCCGGGACATAGGCAACACTTGGTATCCTAGTCTCCCACTGTACATTCCTGGGATAAATCATTCCACTTCGAATGTAGTCTGGAAGATCCAATCGCAAGGACTGAGATCAAAGGTAGAATGTAGGAGAAACCTGGTTCTGTTTTCAACCACAAAATATAACAAGTATTTTTTTTTTACTTAGTGAGCTATACTGCTCCTAAGTCAATGTGATAGAAGTTCTGTTAGTACTGACAAAATAGAAAATTAAGTTTGTGTTGTTTTCTGATGATCAAACTCATTCCTAAGTTGCAGTATATGATGTATTTGTAGCTAATGCCTCTTTTACTAAATTCTCCACTCTGTATGATGAGGACGGTCTTCCCACAGAAAGCCTTAGGAGAGATCAAGGGGTATTAGAGTTGATGGTCTGTTCCATAGCATAGGAAAAAGTATGCACAAGCATGTGCACATATCCCCCTCCTTTCCTTCCCTTATGCTCCATATTCTGTAAGACAGAACATCCCATATTCACAACATGTGGGAAGGATGGTAAAATAACAACACACAGGACAAAGTGAAGAAATTGCAGGGAATTCTGGGTAATTCCAATATACCTAGAATTTTCTAGAATAGGTTCCTCTTCCCAACAGGAGACAAATGTCTTAGTTTCTTTTTCCATTGCTATAATAAAATGTCCTGACAGAAACAGCTTAAGGGAGAAAGGGTTTAAGCAGCTGGTCACATCACATCCACAATAAAACATCAGAGAAGATCAGGGTGATAGGACCCTGCTTAGAACCTGTGACTCTTACTTCTTGGAGAACAAATAAACACATATGATTTAGGGTCTAGAGATGGGCATTATCTTGGATTACCCAAATGACCCCTAAGTGTGGTCACATGTGTCTTTAAAGGAGGGAGATTTGACCCCAGACAGAAGAGAAGGCATGAGATCCTTTGAGACAGAGGAAGCCAAGAGTGGGACTGGGATGGCCAACTGGCTAGAAGGTGGAAGAAGAGACCAGGGACTAAAGGATGCTGGGAAAAGTGTCTGAAAAATCAGAGGAATGATCTCTCAAGCCTGCAGAGAGAACTTAGCCCACTCACAGAATGTTTTTTATGTTGTTCATTTGTTTGTTTGGGTTTTCTTGTTTATTTTGTTTTATTTGAGACAGAGTCTTACTAAGGAGCCATTGTTAGATTGAAATTGTCTAGGTCAGTGGTTCTTAACCTGTGGGTCGAAATCCTTTTGGTGATCGACCCATAACCCTTTCACAGGGGTTGCCTAACACGATCAGAAAACACAGATATTTACATTATGATTCATAATGTAGCAAATGCTAATTATGAAATAGCAAACAAAAATAATTTTATGGTCTGGGATCACCACAACACAAGGAACTGTATTAAAGGGTCGCAGCATTAGGCCAATTGAGAACCACTGGTCTAGGTAGACCAGATTGGCCTCAGACTCACAGAACTCTGCCTCTTGAGTGCTATGATTAAATGTGTATTCCACCACAGCTAGCCACACAGGATGGTTTTAAACCCTGTAAAACTTTCTTCCACTTTTGGCCTTTCTTAGAACTGTTAGGATACACACAACACTGTTTGAAAACGCAAAATTGACAGATTTTTGAGTAACACACAAGGAAACTCAACAAAGATATCTTTTGACTCATATGAAGCAATAGAATCTAAAACTGGAATGGACCAAAGATAGGGATTAGGATCCCTTGAGACATTCAACCAAATATGGATGGTCCCTTTCAATCCAAAACACTACCACTAGTTGGAAAAACAACATGTCCCAAGTCCCGTCTTCTAAGGAATTGACTATATCGATTTGATTTTTACATTAAATGTTTATAAGCTTTACACTAAATTTTTTTAAAAGAAAGGATCCCAGATTGGCTCGGCTATCACTACCATCCTGGATTCTTTCCCTTATATTATATTTTCCCTCAAATAATTAATGTTTGTGTTTGGTGATACACCGTGGTCTGAATGTGTACCCCACAAATCACATGTTGAAAACTAATCTTCGTAGTGATTGTAACTATTATCCTAGTTAACTTCAATTGTCAACTTGGCACATGTGGGAAGAAAGAACCTCAACTGAGGAACTACCTCTTATCAGATTGGTTCATGGATGTATGTGGGGCATTTAATTGTCTTCTAACAGTTGTATGGCAGCCCAACCCACTGTGGGCAGTACCATCTCTGGGCAGGTGGATTTACTAAGGCAGAATAAGAAAATAGACTGAGCAAACCAGAGGGATCAAGCCAGTAAGCCATGTTCCTCCATGGTCTCTGCTTCTGTTCCTGTCTAAAGTTTTTTCCTTCCTTCCTTCCTTCCTTTATTTTTTCTTCCTTTCCTTTTTGTTCAGATAAGTTATTTTATATAATTCTCCTGACCTGGAATTCACAGAGATCTACCTGACTCTGTCTCCTGAGTGCTAGGATTAAAGGTGTGTGGCTAGGTCAGTGTTTTATCCAGCAATAGAAAAGCAAACTAGAACAGACATTCAGATGTGATCCTTTAAAAAGTGATGAAGTTGTGAAGATCTCTTGAGCAAAATTAGTACATGTCTCAGTTCATTTTGTACTGCTATAGCAAAACACCATAGCTGGCAAACTTATGAGCTAACTAACTCACACTGGTGGAAGTCCAAAGTCCAAACAGTATAGCCCTGGTTCTAAGAACAGACCTAACATTCCAGTTGGGCAAGTCAATCACCTGGCTAAGGAGCCACCCATGAGGAAGGCAAGTTCTCCCTAGGCCATGCTAAGAAGATAGGAATACTAATTATCCCGTTAGTGAGATAATGCACATTTTGTTCCCAGAATTCCCACCCCCAAGGCAGTTTCTACAGAGCCTGAGCTTCTTGTCATGACTCATGAAAGACATAACCTGGGTCTTTTGCTTTTTTTTTTTCCCCTTTTTCTCTTTCCTTTGGGTGCTGCTAGAGCCCAGCTATGCCCTTTCTGGCTCTTTGAGCTTCCTTCCCATCTCTCTGAAGCTCCTCTTCCTGCCATGTGTCTGCTATGCAGTTGTGGCTGGCTTCCACGCTGGCTTAACTCAACCACAGGCTTCCTTTCCTCCTCTACTCTGAGCAGCTGCACAGGTTTATAGCTTGTCACTCTGGGACTTTTCTTTTTAAATCCTAATAAAAGTGTCTTTTAAGTTTAAAATAAAACGGGTGTATTAGTTTCACTGGACTTTGGGACTGAGTAGAACTGTGTAATGGATAAATTCCTTAGTCAAATGTGTAAATAGAAAACTGCTGCGTCATTTTTATTTCTCTGGTATGATGTCAAGTCAATGACTGGTTTGTCCCACATCTTCTTATGAATTAGATTCCTGTTCTAGTTTGTGTCTCAATATTCCTTCCCATTTCCCAGTTGGCATGAGGGAAGCAGATTCCTAGGCCATGTGTTCCCTGCCATTAAGACCATCTCCTCTGAGCCAAGTAACAGTGTTAGGTGACCATGGACTGAAGCCTCTGAAGCCAGGAGCACCTACCAGGCTTTCTTCATTCAAGTTGATCTCCTCTGCATTTGTCACAGGGCAAAAAGCCGATGCACAAGCTATTTGCAGATAATTCTATTTGTGATTCTTTGCACATAGCTTTTTTGGTCATAACATTACTGTATATATGACCCCTTGATGTAACAAATGTATTGAGCATTTTCTATTAAATTCACTTTGGTCTTTTCTTGTCTTTTACATAATAGTGTTTGTGTTCATGTGAAGATTCTTTTCATGATTTTCTGTGCTGAGGAAATTATCTTCCCTCCAAATTTAGGTATCATGTTTATTATTTAAAGTTCTCCTGTGTGTAGATCTTTCCATTCTCATCCACAACTTCACTTTCGATTCTTTAAAAAAATATTATTTATCACCTTTGGGATGGCTATTCCAAATTTTGTCTATCCTTATTATTTACTTGATAGTATTTTCAGCACAGAGGGAAATGACACCTCTATTTTTCCTCACATTGATTTAGCAAACATACTGTGTTTTTTTCCAAGTCTTTTGTTTTAATTTACTAAATCACTTTACTTATTTATTACACAGCAATAGATAATTTATATAGTCTATGTCCCTATAGAATGTACGTTCTAGTGAAGTTGACAGACAAATGCACAAATTAATATAGAAAGACAGATACTGGTAGATATTAGCATATTGATACATATGTTTTTATTTATTTAGTGCAGAGTCCTGTTATCTGTGTTTACTTGCAGAAGTTCTTATTTGTTTACACACAACCTTATTCATCAAATATCCCAGAGATTTATAAGGATTCAGATACGTCTTAGAACTATTAGAGCATCATACTATTTTTGTGTGTCTTTATAGTCAAGAAATTTATATTCAACAAAACGTTAATGTTCCTAGATCTGTGAGGTGGTGGGGATATAAAGGTGAACAAGGCAAACACTGTTCATCCCCTATTGGAAGTTCTATTGTAGTTGAGAAAGACAGACAATAATTTTGGAAAGAAGTAAAATACTATGAAGAAAATAACAGCATATTGAAATAGCAACTTGGTGGCCTGAATTCCTTCAGCCAGGATGCTTAACAAAAGCTTCCGGATAATTGGGATGATGAGAAGGAGATGGTCAGGTGAAAATAATTTCATAAAGAACAGATTATAGAGGACCTGAGTTGAAATGGGTTTGATATATTCAAGAGTTAAAAGGGATTGTATGGCTGAGTGTTGCAAATGAACAAGAAAATAATAGGAACTTAATCTGCAGAGAGGGACAGGGTCTGAATCATGTAGGATCCTCTGGACCATTGCAGAGAACTTACCATCAGAATGAAAGCCACATGAAAACTTTTTAAGTAGGAATGTAACATGGTCTAATTCATAATTGTTTGTTTGTTTGTTTTTTGAGATAGGGTTCTTTCTCTGTTTCTCCTGGAACTCACGCTGTAGACCAGGCTGACTTTGAACTATGAGTTTTCCTCTTAGCACTGCTTTCATTGTGTCCCATAAATTTTGTTATGATATGCCTTCATTTTGATTAAATTCTAAAATGTCTTTAATTTCTTTATCTCTTCCTTGACAAAATTATTGAGTAGAATGCTGTTCAGATTCTTTGTGTATGTGGTCTTTCCACTGTTTTTGCTGTTATTGAAGACCAGCCTTAGTCTGTGGTGATCTGATAGGATGCATGGGATTACTTCAATCTTCTTGTATCTGTTGAGGTCTATTTCATGACCAATTATATAGTCATTTTTGGAGAAGGTACCATGAGGTGCTGAGAACAAGGTATCTTCTTTTATTTTAGCATGAAATGTTTTATAGATATCTGTTAAAATCATTTGGTTCATAACTTCTGTTGGTTTCACTGTGTCTCTGTTTAGTTTCTGTTCCCATGATCTGTCCATTGCTAAGAGTGGAGCGTTGAAGTCTCTTACTATTATTGTGTGAGGTGCAATGTGTGTTTTGAGCCTTAGTAAAGTTTCTTTTATGAATGTGAGTGCCTTTGCATTTGGAGCATAGATGTTCAGAATTGAGAGTTCATCTTGGTAGATTTTTCCTTTGATGAGTATGAAGTGTTCTTCCTTATCTTTTTTTGATAACTTTTGGTTGAAATGTGATTTTATTTGATATTAGAATGGCTACTTCAGCTTGCTTCTTGGGACCATTTGCTTGGAAAATTGCTTTCTTGCCATTTACTCTGAGGTAATGTCTGTCTTTGTCACTGAGGTGCGTTTCCTGTATACAGCAAAATATTGGGTCCTGTTTGCATAACCAGTCTGTTAGTCTATGTCTTTTTATTGGAGGATTGAGTCCATTGATGTTAAGAGATATTAAAGAAAAGTTATTGTTACTTTCTGTTATTTTTGTTGTTAGAGGTGAAATTATGTTTGTGTGGCTATCTTCTTTTGGGTTTGTTGAAAGACTACCTTCTTGCTTTTTCTAGGGTGTAGTTTCCCTCCATGTGTTGGTATTTTCCATCTATTATCCTTTGTTGTTGGGGGCCGACAGGCCAACTGCCGGCTACATAGACAGGCCGCTTCTCCCCTCGAGTGAAATTCCTGACCTTCCTGACGGAACATCAAGACCAAGATAAAAATCTGTGACCTTCCCAGGAAAAACCGCAGAATGTCCCAGGCACCTGACCCAGGGCTTGGCCCATAGCTCACTTCCCCCTAGCTCCCCCTCCCAACTCCCTCATTCAGGGCTTGGCCCATAGGTCACTTCCCCATAGTTTCTCCTCCCAACTTCCTCATCCCTACTGCTTAAAACGTGCTGCCTGTGTGTCAATAAACGGGGCCTTGACAATGGAATCTTGCTTGGCCTCATTCTTCTCTCCCCCCCATGACCCTCAGGTAGCTGAGTTTGTAGAAAGATATTGTGTAAATTTGGTTTTGTCATGGAATATCTTATTTTCTTCATCTATGGTAATTGAGAGTTTTACTGGGTATAATAGCCTGGGCTGGCATTTATCTTCTCTTAAGGTCTGTATGACATCTGCCCAGGATCTTTTCTGGCTTTTATAGTCTCTGGCAAGAAGTCTGGTATAATTCTGATAGGTCTGCCTTTATATGTTACTTGATCTTTTTCCCTTACTGCTTTTAGTATTCTTTCCTTTTTGTGCATTTGTTGCTTTGATTATTATATAACAGTAGGAATTTCTTTTCTGGTCCAGTCTATTTGGAGTTCTGTAGGCTTTTTGTATGTTCATGGACATCTCTTTCTTTAGGTTAGGGAAGTTTTCTTCTATAATTTTGTTGAAGATATTTATTGGCCCTTTTAAGTTGGGAATCTTTGCTCTCTTTTATACCTATTATCCTAAGGTTTTGTCTTCTCATTGTGTCCTGGATTTCCTGGATGTTTTGGGTTAGGAGCGTTTTGCATTTTGCATTTTCTTTGACTGTTGTGCCAACGTTTTCTGTGGTATCTTCTGCTCCTGAGATTCTCTCTTCTATCTCTTGTATTCTGTTGGTGATGTTTGCATCTATGACTCCTGATCTCTTTCCTAGGTTTTCTATCTCCAGAGTTGTCTCCCATTGTGATTTCTTTATTGTTTTTATTTCCGTTTTTAGATCCTGGGTGGTTTTGTCCAATTCCTTTACCTATTTGGTTGTGTTTTCCTGTAATTCTTTAAGGGATGTTTATATTTCCTCTTTAAGGGGTTCTACTTGTTTACCTGTGTTCTCCTGTATTTTTAAAGGGAGTTATTTATGTCCTTCTTAAAGTCCTCTATCATCATCATGAGAAGTGATTTTAAATCTGAATCTTGTTTTTCTGGTGTGATGGTGTATGCAGGACTTGCTATGGTGGGAGAACTGGGTTCTGATGATGCCAAGTGACCTTGGTTTCTGTTGCTTGCCTCTCACCATCTGGTTATCTCTAGTGCTACCTGCCCTTGCTGTCTCTTTCTGGAGCCTGTCCCTCCAGTGACCCTGGTTGTGTCAGAACTCCTCAGAGTCCAGCTGTTTCTGTGATCCTGTGATTCTGGGATCCTAGTATCCTGAGATACTGGGTGTGTCAGAGTTCCTGGGAGTCAAGCTGCCTCCGGGATCCTGAAATCCTGGTGTGACCAAACTCCTGAGATCCTGTCATCCTGGGCATGTTAGAGCACCTGTGATCCTGTGGTCCTATGATCCTGGGCATGGTAGAGCACCTGAGAGTCGAGCTTCCTCTGGGTGTTGTAGGACTGGGTATGGAGCTAGTGCCCAAGTTCTGCTCAGGGTACTAGCTCAGACTGGGAGGAACCTGTGCCACTGGCCGGGTGGGGGTTCCTGTGTGCCTGGATCCTGCTGGTCCCAGTTACTTCCAGTGTTGTGGCCTCAACAGGTCTTAAAGAGAGGAATTAATGTCTATGCTAAGCATGACTGTACATTTATTTTATTAAATGGTTAAATTTTTTGACAGGACAAGTGAAGTTTTTTTCCATGTTTTATTTTTGTTTATGCATCTGTGAAAAGTAAATATTCTCTCCTGGATACTTTGGTGATTTAATTTGGGTGATTTCGTGGTAATATGCTAATGGAAGCATTAATAAATTGGAAAAATAAAACTATAAATACATCTAGTAGTGCAATAAGTAGCGATAACAGGGCGTTTTATGGAAACTGATATAATGGTCAGAGAAGGTTCTTTGTAGTCAAGTAAAAGCTGTGTCTCAATGGAAAGTGTGTTGGAATATTTAACAATTTGAAACAATATCCACTTAGACCATGTAGGTTGATGATGGTGGTTGTTCCCCTGAAATCCCATACATTCTTCTGGCTTTCTACATGGTTGCCAGGATCCAAACCCAGGTCTGAATGCTTGGTCAGCAAACTTTCTTACTCACTGAACCATCTCTGTAGCTTTAATTCACTCTTATCAGGAGAAAGTCATTTAAAGTAGGATTTTTAACCCTTTATGTTGGTATTTAGGAATACAAACTGGCTTAAAAAACAGTAAGGCTCAAGGTAGTTGAAGAGAAAAGGACCCAGGGCAAACCTAAAGGAAAGGAAATATGTATGTTGACTTTGCATGAACTAGCTGTTGGTATGGCCAATGTTATGGTAAAGTAAACACATCCTAATATATTGATGTCATGGAATCAGGTACAAGTCTTTGGAGGTCAATGATATCCCTCATAGCATCTGCCAATTTATTATAAGGCAATGCCCATGTGATGGTTTGTATATGCTTGGCCCAGGGAGTGGCACTATTAGAAGGTATGGCCCTGTTGGAGTAGGTATGGCCTTGTTGGAGTAGGTGTGTCACTATGGGTATGGGCTTAAGACCTTCACCCTAGCTGCCTGGAAGTGAGTATTCTGCTAGCAGCCTTCAGATGAAATGTAGCACTCTCAGCTGCTCCTGCACCCTGCCTACCTGGATGCTCCCATGTTCTGCCTAATAATGGACTGAACCTCTGAACCTGTAACCCAGTCCCAATTAAATGTCCTTATAAGAGTTGCCTTCGTCATGATGTCTGTTCACAGTAGTAAAACCCTAACTAAGACAAGCTCCCAAGTACAGCAAAGTTATATTCATGAAGACATTCACAACCACACAGTCTTCATGCTAAAAAATCAGAATCACGATGCCCAACAACAACAGAGAGGTTACTATACACCCACTCAGCAGAACATAGTGCTATAATTTCAAATAATACTTCTAAAACTGCAGCCCATGACAGGAAGATTGATGCTGTTTTGTTGGAAGTCAAGAGCTTTGAACCTGTGCAC